>PVJI01022006.1:0-26156 GCA_004026765.1 Micronycteris hirsuta
TTTTCCCCTCATTACTGTCCCTGCCCTACCCTGCCCACCCCCAGCCACACTCTATCCTACCCCCTGCCCATTGTCCTTGTCCATGGGTCCTTTATACATGTCCCTTGACTCATCCCCTTCTTTTCCCCATTACCCCCTTCCTCCTCTCCTCTGGTCATGGTCAGTTTGTTCTTTATTTCCATGTCTCTAGTTCTATTTTTGCTCACTTTTTTTGTTTTGTTCATTAGGTTTCACTATAGGTGAAATCATATGGTATTTGTCCCTCACTGCCTGGTTTATTTCACTTAGTATAATGCTCTACAGTTCCATCCATGCTGTCTGGAAGGGTAGGAGCTCCTTCTTTCTTTCTGCTACATAGTATTCCATTGTGGAAATGTACCACAAGGCAACTGTAATCAAAGTAGTCTGGTACTGGCATAAGAAGAGACACATAGACCGATGGAACAGAACAGAGAACCCAGAAATAAACCCATGTCTCTAGAAGTAATTAATTTGACAAAGGGAGCAAGAACATAAATGGAGTAAAACTAGCTCCTTCAACAAATGGCTTTGGGAGATCTGGACAGCTACATGCAAAAAAACAAAACTCAACCACCAACTTACACCACACACAAAAATAAACTCAAGATGGATAAAAGACTTAAATACAAATAGTGACACCATAAAAATC
Source organism: Micronycteris hirsuta (assembly GCA_004026765.1). Taxonomy (NCBI): domain Eukaryota; kingdom Metazoa; phylum Chordata; class Mammalia; order Chiroptera; family Phyllostomidae; genus Micronycteris; species Micronycteris hirsuta. Next base: position 671 of record PVJI01022006.1, read on the forward strand.
CTGGAGGAGAACATAGGCAGGAAAATCTCAGATACTCCATGCAGCAATATTTTCACTGATATGTCCCCTAGAGCAAGGGACATAAAGGAAAGAATAGACAAATGGGATCTCATCAAAATAAAAAGCTTCTGCATGGCTGAAGAAAATATCAGTCAGGTAGAGGGGAAGACGGTGGTGAGATAGGTGGGAGCAGAGTCCACTTCCGCCTGCTCACGGGCGAAACACCTAGCCGATCTTCTGAGGAACAGAGCAAACAGCCAATGATATTCCAGCATATATGAAGACTAGAGACCAAAAACTGTAGAGGACATTGAAAAATCAGATGGTAAGGAGAGTGCTTAAGGACAATAAGGTCCCTCGGACCAGTGTGGGGACCAGGGAGGCTGTAGCCCCAGGCCTGGCACCCACTGGGTCTACTGCAAGATTCTTGGGAGAGAGCCAGGCTGGGCTGTGTGAGAGGCCAGGTGCTTGTTTGGACCTGCAGAATTGAATAGGAGGAATTTTACAAAAAGAAAAACAGAAAAAAGAGGCATTCTGCAACTGCTTGGGGAATTCTCTGCAGCAGCCACCCGCCTCCTGTGTCCCTACCCCCACAGTACAGGGGTCCATACCCGGCAGCTGCCAGTCCACACTCACACCCGAGGCACCAGGGATGAGTGCCTCCCACCTGGCCCTTGCTCCCAGAGCCCTGCAGGGCCAACTGGCTCTCTAGGAGGAAGGTGGAAATGCCCCTGCAGAGGAGAGCTGCAGTCCCTGGAAAGACTTGACTCAGTGCAAGGCTGAACTACCCTGAAGGGGCGCTGAGAGTCCCTAGCATCTAGGACAGCCAAGAGCAAGAAGGTGGTGCGTGAGTTGCCCCTAATTGGTGCACCTCAAGGACAGCACAACTGGTGGTCTAAAGGCCTAGGCTGGGCACAGAAGGGCACCTAGGAACTGGGCTGGAGGCTGGACAACAGCAAAGAGCACTCCTGAACCGTAGTTCAGGAAGGGAGAAAAGTGAATCCAATACCTTCCCAGCCTGCTGCAGCCAGGAAGACCAGAAGAACTGGCCTTACCAGTTTAAAGCCAGCAGAAAGCTTTTTTTAAATTCCTCCTTCCTTCCTTTCCTTTTTTTTTTATTCCTTCTCCCTTCCTTCCTTCTTTTTTTTTCTTCCTCTTTTCCCACAGGTGAGACAATAATACCAGGAGCAGAGAAAAGGTCAGAGTTAGACCCAAACAGAGGTCATCCCAACAACAGAGACAGTGAGATAAATTTCACTTTGCTACTCCAGAGAACTTGCAAGGTGGGAGCGGTGAACACCAGTACACCTGCTAGAAGAGGAAACCCACCAACAAAGGGATCACCAACAGATAACAACAGAAGAAGGTGAAGGAGGGGGAGTAGAAGCCACACTAACCTCAATCAATGACTGATCTGGAAATACAACTAAATGATGGAAAAATTACCCACAATAAACAACTGAATAAGAATGAGAGAGAAGCTTCAAAACCTTGTAAACACAGAAAAATCATCCTCAACACAACCTGTCCACACCTGCACAACAGAATAAAAGACATGGTAGACGGAGTGATCCTCAGTTAACCAGCTGGAGGAAAGGACCCACCAAAGAAAGACCCAACAATGATCAAAACCCAAAGACATACAGAGCACCAATATAAATGACAGCCCAAAACCAGGAAGCTCAGGAGATCAAGGAGACTACACCACTGAATCTCACAGGTCTTCTACCATAGAAGTTCACACCATAAACCCAGAAAGTCAGAACAGATCAATTTAAGAAGCAGAGGCTAACAAGAAGTGTCTCACAAACAATGGGAAGACAAAGAAACAATCCCCAAATGAAAGGAAAGGAGGAAGCCTCAGAAAGAATGCTAAATGAAATAGAGGCAGGTCAACTACCAGATATTGAAATCAAAGCATTGATTATCAGGAAGCTCAATGAGCTCACAGAGAATTACCAGAAACTATAGGGAAACTACAATAAACTCACTGCAAACTATATCAACATGAAAAAGGAAATAGAAAGTATTAGCAAGGGACAAGAGGGAATGAAGAATACAATTTCTGAACTGAAGAACACAGTAGAAGGAATCAAAAGCAGGCTTGATGAAGCAGAGGATCGGATAAGCGAGCTGAAGGACAAGATAGAAAAAAACACCCAGAAAGAACAAGAAAATGAAAAGAGGCTCAGAAATAATAAAGAGGGGTTAAGGGAAATGCAGGCCAGCGTGAAACGTAATAACATTCGTATAATAGGGATACCAGAAGGAGAAGAAGAGCAAGGGATAGAAAATCTGTTTGAAAAAGTAATCATGGAAAACTTTCCTAATCTGATGAGAGAAAAAGTCACACAAATCCAGGAAACACAGAGAGTTCCAATCAAGAGAAATCCAAAGAGGCCCACTTCAAGATATACCATAATTAAAATGGCAAAATTCCAAGACAAAGAGAGAATCTTAAATGCAGCAAGGGAGAAACAGGAAGTAACATACAAGGGAGCCCTGATAAGGTTAGCAGCTGACTTCTCAACGGAAACACTCCAAGACAGAAGAGAATGGCAAGAAATATTCCAAGTAATGAGAACCAGAGGCCTGCAACCAAGGCTTCTCTACCCAGCAAGGCTCTCAATCAAGATAGAAGGCCAAGTAAGGAGCTTCCCAGACAAAATAAGTCTAAAAGAATACACCTCCACCAAACCAGCTCTGCAAGAGATGCTAAAGGGACTGCTTTAAGGAAAGGAAGGAAAAGAGAGAGAGAAAGAGGAACAAAGATACAAAAAAATGGCAGTGAATAAGTACCTATCAATAATAACCTTAAAGGTAAATGCTCCAATCAAAAGACATAGAATAGCTGAATGGATAAGAAAGCACGACCCACACATATGCTGCCTACAAGAGACCTACCTCAGGACAAAAGACATACACAGACTGAAAGTGAAGGGCTGGAAACAAATTTTCCAAGCAAATGGACAGGAAAAAAGAGCCGGGGTAGCAATACTCATATCGGACAAAATAGACTTCAAAAATAAAGGCCATAAAGAGAGACCCAGAAGGACACTTCATAATACTCAAGGGAAGAATCCACCAAGAAGACATAAACATTGTAAATATATATGCACCCAACATAGGAGCACCTGAATATATAAAGAAAATCTTGGAGGACTTCAAGAAAGACATTGACAGCAACACAATTATAGTAGGGGATTTTAACACCCCACGGTCAAAAATGGACAGATATTTCAAACAAAATATCAACAAAGATATTGTGGCGTTGAACAATGCTCTAGATGAAGGGATTTAACTGATCTATACAGAGCCTTTCACCCCAAAGAAGCTAAATGCACATTCTTTTCAAGCACACATGGAACATTCTCAAAGATAGACCATATGATAGGACACAAAACAAGCCTCAACAAATTCAAGAAAATTGAAATCATATCAAGCATTTTCTCTGACCACAAGGGATTGAAATAAGAAGCCAACCGCAAGGAAAAAAACCCAAAACACTCAAAATCATGGAGATTGAATAGCATGCTATTAAACAAGGAATGGGTCAAGAATGAGATTAGGGAAGAAATCAAAAAGTTCCTCAAAACAAATAAAAATGAACTCACAACAACCCAAAACTTATGGGACACAGCGAAGGCAGTCCTGAGAGGGAAGTTCATAGCGATGCAGGCCTACCTAAAAAAGATAGAAACATTTCTAACAAACAACCTAACCCTATGCCTACAAGAACTCAAGGAACAACAATAAAGACAGCCCAGAGCAAGTAGAAGGAAAGAAATAACCAAGATCAGAGCAGAATTAAATGACATAGAGACTAAAAGCATGATTCTAAGGATCAGTGAATCCAGGAGCTGGTTCTTTGAAATGATAAACAAAATTGATAAGCCTTTAAGCAGGCTCATCAAGGAAAAAAAAAAGAGAGGACCCAAATAAACACAATCAGAAAGGAAAGAGAAAAGATTACAACTGATGCCACAGAAATACAAAGGATTGTAAGAAACTACTATGAAGAACTGTATGCCAAGAAATTTGAAAACCTCGGTGAAATGGACAAATTTCTTGAAAAATATAATCTAAAACTCAATAAAGAAGAAGCAGAAATCCTGAAAAGACCAATAATAGCAGACAAAATTGAAGCAGTAATCAAAAAACTCCTGACACGCAAAAGCCCTGAACCAGATGGTTTCACAGGAGAATTCTACAAAGCATTTAAGGAAGAGTTAACCCCTATCCTTCACAGACTATTCCAAAAAATCCAAAATGATGGAAGACTCCCAAACTCTTTTTATGAAGCCAACATCATCCTAATCCCAAAACCAGATAAAGACACAACAAAGAAAGAAAACTTCAGGCCAATATCGCTGATGAACATAGATGCTAAAATCCTCAACAAAATATTGGCAAACTGCATCCAGCAATACATTAAAAAGATCATACACCATGACCAAGTGGGATTCATCCCAGAAATGCAAGGATGGTACAATATTTGCAAATCAATAAATGTAATACATCACATAAACAAAAGCAAAGACAAAAATCACATGATCATATCAATAGATGCAGAAAAAGCATTCAATAAGGTGCAGCATCCATTTATGATAAAGACACTTAGCAAAGTGGGAATAGAGGGAGCATTCCTCAACATAATAAAGGCCATGTAAGACACATACAGCCAATATCATACTCAATGGACAAAAACTAAAATCTTTCCCACTAACTAAGATCAGGAATAAGACAAGGTTGTCCACTTTCACCACTTTTATTCAACATAGTATTGGAAGTTTTAGCCACAGCAATCAGACAAGAAAAGGAAATAAAAGGCATCCAAATTGGAAAGGAGGAAACAAAACTGTCATTGTTTGCAGATGACATGATAGTGTACGTAGAAAATAGACTCCACCAAAAAAGTGCTCAACCTAATAATTGAATTTGGCAAAACAGCAGGATACAAAGTCAATATCCAGAAATCAAAAGCATTTTTGTACACCAGCAATGAAACATCAGAAGCAGAAATCAGGAAAAAGTTCCCATTTGATATAGCAACAAGAAAAATAAAATACCTAGGAATAAACCTAACCAAGGAGGTAAAATACCTGTATTTAGAAAACTACACAACACTGAAGAAAGAAATTGTGGAAGACACAAACAAATGGAAACATATACAGTGTTCATGGATTGGAAGAATTAACATCATCAAAATGTGCCTACTACCCAAAGCAATTTACAGGTTCAATGCAATACCTATTAAAGTACCAATGGCATATTTCACAGACATAGAACAAACACTTCAAAAATTTATATGGAATGATAAATAGCCCAAATATCAGCTGCAATTTTGAGAAAGAAGAGCAAAATAGGAAGGATCACAATACCTGATACCAAACTGTATTACAAGGCCACTATAATCAAAACAGCCTGGTACTGGCATAAAAACAGACACATAGACCAATGGAACAGAACAGAGAGCCCAGAAATAAACTCAAGTGTCTACAGTCAATGAATTTTTGACAAAGGGGGCAACAGCATAAAATGGAGTAAAAATAGTCTCTTCAACAAATGGTGTTGGCAGAGCTGGACAGCTACATGCAAAAAATGAAACTTAAGCACCAACTTACACCATACACAAAAATAAATTCAAGGTGGATAAAAGATTTAAATATAAGTCATGACACCATTAAAGTCCTAGAGGATAACATAGGCAGGAAAATGTCAGATATTTCACACAGCAGTATTTTCACTGATATGTCCCCTAGAACATGGGACATAAAGGAAAGAATAAACAAATAGGATCTCATCAAAATAAAAAGCTTCTGCACGGCTAAAGAAAACAGTATTAAAATAAAAAGAAAATCAACCATATGGGAAAATATATTTGCCAATGATACCACAGACAAGGGTTTAATCTACAAAACATATAAAAAACTCACATGACCCCACTCTAAAAAGATAAGCAACCCATTAAAAAATGGGCAAGGGACTTAAACTGACACTTCTCCAAAGAGGATATACAGAGGATCCAGAGACACATGAAAAGATGTTCAGTATCACTAGCTATCAGAGAGATGCAAATTAAAACCACAGTGAGATAGCACCTCACACCATTGAGAATGGCCATCATAAACAAAGCAACAAACAACAAGTGTTGGAGAGGCTGTGGAGAAAAGGGACCCCTAGTGCACTGTTGGTGGGATTGCAGACTGGTGAAACCACTATGGAAAACAGTATGGAATTTCCTCAGAAAACTAAAAATGGATCTGTCTTTTGAATGGCAATTCCACTGCTAGGATTATATCCTAAGAACCCTGAAACACCAATCCAAAAAAACCTATGCACTCCAATGTTCATAGCAGCACAATTTACAATAGCCAAGTGCTGGAAGCAACCTAGGTGCCCATCAGTAAATGAATGAATAAAAAAACTGTGCTACATGCCCTGGCTGGTGTGGCTCAGTGGATTGAGCGTGGACTGGGAACCAGAGGGTCCCGGTTCGATTCCCAGTCGGGGCACATGCCTGGGTTGCGGGCCAGGTCCGCATGAGGGCCATGTGAGAGGCAACCATACATTGCTGTTTCTCTCCCTCTCTCCCTCCCTTCCCCTCTCTCTAAAAATAAATAAAAATAAAATCTTAAAAAAAAACTGTGGTACATTTACACAATGGAATTCTATGCAGCAGAAAGAAAGAAGGAGCTCCTACCCTTTGCTACAGCATGGATGGAACTGGAAAGCATTATGCTAAGAGAAATAAGCCAGGTGGTGAAAGACAAATACCATATGATCTCACCTTTAACAGGAACCTAGTCAAAAAAACAAACAAACAAGCAAAATACAACCAAAAACACTGAAATTTAGAACAGGCTGACAGTGACCAGAGGGAAGATGGGAGGGAATTTCACGGGAAAAGGGTGAAGAGGTTGGAGGAACAAGTATAAAGAACACATGGACAATAACAGGGTGGGGATGGGAGGGAGGTGAGAAGGGCTGGGGGTTGGACTGGGGTGGGGGAAAAAGGCATCAAACTGTACCTGAACAACAATTAAAATAAATAAATTAATTTAAAAAAAGGAAACATCAGCCAGATGAAAAGGGAACCAAACTTATGGGAAAATATATATGCCAATGATACCTTGGACAAGGGTTTGATCTCCAAAATATATAAAGAAATCATCTGACTCCACTCCAGGAAGACAAAAAACCCAATTAAAAAATGGGCAAAAGACATGAACAGACACTTCTCGAAAAAAGACATACGGAGGGCACAGAATCATATGAAAAGATGCTCAACATCATTAGCCATCAGAGAAATGCAAATTAAAACCACAATGAGATACCACCTCATACCAGTCAGAATGGCCATCATCAACAAAGCAACAGATAACTGTTGGAGGGGATGTGGAGAAAAGGGAACCCTAGTGCACTGTTGGTGGGAATGCAGACTGGTGCAGCCACTGTGGGAAACAGTATGGAACTTCCTCAGAAAATTGAAAATGGAACTGCCTTTTGACCCAGCAATTCCACTACTGGGATTATACCCTAAGAATCCTGAAAAACCAATTCAAAAGAATCTTTGCACTCCTATGTTCATAGCAGCACAATTCACAATAGCTAAGTGCTGGAAACAACCTAAGTGCCCATCTACAAATGAATGGATCAAGAAACTATGGTACATTTACACAATGGAATTCTATGCAGCAGAAAGGAAAAAGGAGCTTATACCCTTTGCAATAGCATGGATGGAACTGGAGAGCATTATGCTAAGTGAAGTAAGCCAGGCAGTGAGGGACAAATACCATATGATCTCACCTTTAACCAGATCATAACCAACAAAAGTAGAAAGCAAGCAAAACATAACCAGAGACAATGAAATTAAGAACGGTCTAACAATAGACAGGGAAGAGAGGGGAGGGGACAATGGGGAGAAGGGTTTACAGGAATCACTGTAGAGGACACATGGACAGGACTAAGGGGGAGGAGGGACGCTGCGGGGGGAGGTGGGGCTGGAGGGGAAGGGAGGAGGGGAGGGGAGAGGATGCAAATAACTGTAATTGAACAAAAAATAAAAAAAAATGTTAAAAAAGAAAGAAATCACACAACTCCACACAAGGAAGATATATACCTGCTTTCTTAAAGGTTGAGTTTGACATTTGATACCATTGAAAAAAACCCAATATTGCTTTTCAGTGCATTGGTTGAACAAACCATTTTCACTTACATTCTCACCTTCTGATTCTTTTTGCCTTTAGACATACAATATATTTTAAAGTCTCTAAAAACTATTTCCAGATTTTTTGAACAGAACCCTGATAAAATGCTACAAAATGTGCATCACAAGTTCCATAGAATGTATATATTTTTAATTCCATATTATATCATCAGTTTTTGAAGCAGCTGCTTTAAAAGAAATATTTTTTCTTCTTCCATCTCAAATAAATAATGCTTATAAGCTAAAATGCTCAGAGATGTGGGGAAATAGAAATCATAGACTTAAGTTTCTCAACAGTATAGACCTTGATAAATGCTGAATAGACACTTCAATTTTTAGAGAAATTTAGGTGCTGCGGCAACCCCAGTCACCACCACCACCCCTCCCCCCCACACACACATATACAGAAAACAGAATATTTAACTTAGAGTATCACAGTAAAGATAAAAATCTCTAAAACAGGCATAAATGTGGGTATAATCTTTGGAGACTACAAAGCACATATTGTCTACCTGTGTCATATTGGAGGATTAATGAGGTAAGAAAATATTTGCCAGAACTCTCACTCCTCACAGCATTAAGATGAATTGAAATGTACACGCTTATGCTAAGATTATTCTTTATTAAATCCAGTGTTTCAGAGCCTCTGGGTTCCAGCTTCTGTTGATGGTGAAGCAGCTTGATCAGACGGACTTTCCTCAAATCAACAATTAGGAAATCTGGACAAGTGGGGAGTAAACCAATTATTTGAACTATTTGAAGTGCCTGAGTGCTGACAGGACTGAATGAGAATCTATCTTTGAAAGATCAACTACAGTGGGTGAGATTTGGAAGTTTGTAATTTTTTGCATGAGTACACTCCTCAGTCTCTGTGTATTTAAGCAACAGAAATCTGCAGAGTGGCTTAAGGTGCCAGAAGACAGTTTGAGACTAACAGAGAAATTGAAAGTTATGAGGAAAATCTTGGAAGAAAAGGTGCCTCAGAAGGTGAGCACAAAAATCTGTGCTCAAAAATCTCACTAAATTCTGCTCTGGCTGGTGTGGCTCAGTGGATTGAGTGCTGGCCTGAGAACCAAAGGGTAGTTGGCTCAATTCCCAGTCAGGGCACATGCCTGGGTTGTAAGCCAGGTCCCCAGTTGGGTTCTCTCCTTCTCTTTCTCCCTCCCTTCTCCTCTCTCTAAACATAAATAAATAAAATCTTTTTAAAAATCTGACTAAATTCTTGGTAGATTTCTAAATTAAACCTGTGTGTAGGAGTGGACAAGGAATTACAGTGGGGCAAGGGAGGAATGTGTAGAAAGAGCTAGAAATTGAGAGAACTAAGTAGATATTTGAGTACCTGCCTACAAAATCAGAGACAGTTGTAAGTTAAAATCCTGCAAAGTCAACTGCCAGCTAGAACTAAAGTGTCACTCTTCAGAAAAAGCCACAGATTTCAGAGTCTTTACAGTGTGTCATTTGTAATATCCATTATCCAATAAAAAATCACCAGACCTCCAAAAAAATAGGAAAATGTGACACATTTAAGAAGAGTCAATAGAAATAGACAATGAGTTGACCCAAATATTGTAATTAACAGACAAGTATTTTAGAGTAGTGAGTATAAGTTTACAGTCTTAAAATAAGACATATGAAGAATGGGTGGAGACCTCTGGCCAAGATGGAGGTGTAGGTAGACACACTGTGCCTCCTCGCACAACCAAAAGAACAACAATTTAAAAACACAAAAAACAATCAGATCCGACAGAAAATCGAACTGTATGGAAGTCCAGCGATCGAGGAGTTAAAGAAGATACATCCAGACTGGTAGGTGGGGCAGAGCTGGGCAGCTGGGGCAGAGAGGACTCACCACGAGACAGCAGCTGGAGGACCTTGAGGGCAAGGCAGCCGCTAGCAGACCAGGCGGTCCCACATTCACTTACAGATAAACCAAGAGAAACAGCTGGGGAGCAAGACAGACTGTGGGTCCCAGCTTAGGGAAATAAAGACCCAAACCACAGATTGAAAACACCTGTGGGGGTTGAGGTGGCAGAGGGAGGAACTCCCAACCTCACAGGAGAGTTAATTGGAGAGATCCACAGAGTCACAGAATGTGCATGAGCCTACTCACTCTGAAATCAGCACAGATGGGCCCAATTTTCTGAAATCCCGCAAAGAGCAGAACTAGCGCCATTGTTCTCATTCGGACCCCTATCTCACATACAACATCACAACCCAGTGTCATTCATTACCCCGCCCTGGTGGACATCCAAGGCTCTGCCCCTTAAGGCAACAGGCAGGCCGAAGGGAAAAAAATGGCCCAAATGAAAGATCAGATCAAGGCTCCAGAAAAAATACAACTAAGCAATGAAGAGTTAGCCAACCTATTGGATGCACAGTTCAAAACATTGGTAATCGGGATGCTCACAGGATTGGTTGAATTCGGTCACAAATTAGACAAAAAAAAATGAAAACTATGCTAAGTGAAATAAAAGAAGACGTACAGGGAACCAATAGGGATGGGAAGGCAACTGGGACTCGAATCAAAGAAGTGGACCAGAAGGAAGAAAAAAAACATTCAACAAGAAAGAACGGAAGAAACAAGAATTTAAAGGAATGAGGAGAGGCTTAGGAACCTCCAGGACTTCTTTAAATGTCCCGATATTCTAATTACAGGAGTGACAGAAGGAGAAAAGGAAGACCAAGGAATTGAAAACTTATTTGAAAAAATAATGAAGGAAAACTTACCCAAGCTGGCAAATGAAATAGACTTCCAGGAATCCAGGAAACTACGAGAGTCCCAAAGAAGTTGGACCCAAGGAGGAGCACACCAAGGCACATCATAATTACATTACCCAAGATTAAAGATAAGGAGAGAGTTTTAAAAGCAGCAAGAGAAAAGGAGACCATTACCTACAAAGGAGCTCTCATTAGACTATCAGCTGATTTCTCAAAAGAAATCTTGCAGGCAAGAAGGGGTTGCAAAGAAGTATTTGAAGTCATGAAAGGCAAGGACCTACATCTAAGATTACTCTATCCAGCTAAACTTTCATTTAGAATGGAAAGGCAGATAAAGTGCTTCTCAGATAAGGTCAAGTTAAAGAAGTTCATCATTGCCAAGCCCTTATTATATGAAATGTTAAGGGGATTTGTCTAGGAAAGGGAGGATGAAAAAGTATGAACAGTGGAATGACAGCAAACTCACAGTTATTAAAAACCACGCCCTAAACAAGAACAAAAGCAAACTAAGCAGACAACTGGAGCAGGAGCAGAACCATAGAAATGGAGACTCCTCAGGTCATCAACTGGGGAGTGGGAGGGGGAGAGAGGGGGAAAGGGTACAGAGAACAAGTAGTGTGGGTGGTGGGTAGGGGATAGATGGGGGGGATGGAATAGTGTGGGAAATGTGGAAGCCAAGGAGCTTGTGTGTATGACCCATGGACATGAACCAAAGGGTGGGAATGTGAGTGGGAGGGGTGTGCGGGGCAGAGAGGAATGGGGAGGATGGGACAACTGTAATAACATAATCAATAAAATGTATTTAAAAAAAGAGATATGAAAAATGAACAAGCAGATGTAGAACCTAAGCAAAGAAATAGAAACAATAAAAATGAAATGGAATTTCTAGACATGAAATAAAGAAATATGATGAAAATTTCACTGGATGAACATAGTAGCAATGGAAGAGTTATTTAATTTGAAGAAATTATTCATTGTAAATAACAGAGAAAAATATGAAAGAAAAATGAACAGAATCTCAACGAGCAGTGAGATAATGTCAAGTGTCACAGAAGGAGAAGACAGAGAAATTGAGAATAAAAAAAGGTGTAAGAATATAATAGCCAAAAATATCCCAAATTTTATTAACATATCTAATAATGTCAACAAACCCCAAACAGAATAAGTACAAAGAAAACTACACTCAAAACATTATAGTCAAATTGTTGACATTCAAAAATTGGGGAAAAATCTTGAAAGAAGCCAGAGAAAAACTAATAATGGGGACACAATAAGAATGATGGCAACTTTCTATCAGAAACAATGGAGTTCAGAAAATATTTGAGTGACACCTTTGAGGTGCTGAAAAAAGTCAACCCATAATTCTGTATTCAGCAAAATTGTCCTTCAAAATATATTTTCAGATAAAAAGTGAAAATTCATCACCAGCAGAGTATAGCACACTAAAGAAATTTCTTCAGGCTAAAGAGAAATGACACCAGATAGTAACGCAGATTTAAGGAATAAAGATCATTGGAAATTAGAAATATGTAGGCGAATATATTACATCCCTATGTATCTATATGTATGCACACATATACAAATTCTTTTTTTTAGTTTCTTTAAAAGACATACAAATGTTTACAGCAAGATTTGTGACACAATTTTTTTATTCTCTGAAATGGGTAGATTCAAGGACTCTTTCATGGAGCTTACAGCACATTGAGTGGCAGCCATGACGTTTCTGTTAGGATGTCTCTAGGTAAGCATGTTGTACTTTGAAATTCGCCATTTATTTAACGTCTGCATACACAGTAAGGTCCCTGAGAACTTAGTCATCTTTATGTGAAAAATAAATGAAAATCAACATTACCATCTCAGTTCTAGTCGTAAATTGGTAAAATTATCAGAGAAAAAAGCTAAATTATTAGCTTTATTTTTGGTCTTAATATAAAAGTAGGTGTTTTATATAAGTAAGATTTTGGTAACAGAAACTTTGCCACTTTAATTTCAAAACAGGAATGTTTCTAAAATATTTTTTTCACCATCCAAATAGGAATATAATGAATACAACTTAGTCTTTCCTTTATAATTTACATTCATCTTTAAGGACACTGTGCCATTGAAGCTATTCAGGTATGTATGGCTTTTTATTCCTTCAAGAAATGACCTCAGACTACGGTGCTTTTCAAGTTTATATATTTTATTTGTTTGTTCATCCTTTCATTTATTAATTTATTTACTAAGCAAAATACATTCACTCTGCCAGGTGTTAAAGATACAATTATGAATGAGATTTTCCTTGCCTTCGAAAAGCTCACAGTAGAATAAAGAAGATAAACAAGTAAAAAGATAGTTTTACAGACTATGTATAATCTTTGGAACTAAATAGTTGTGTTATTTTGTTATATTATTTGTCATTTCTTAGCTGTGTGATGCTGTGTAAGTTATTTACACTTTCCAAACCAAAGTTTCCTCCTCTTTAGAAATGGGGAACGAATAGCTCCTTGTAGAGTTCTTAGGAGACAAAAGATCAGTACCTGCCATGTATTAGGCACTTTTAAATGTAAATATTATTTTCAAGTATAATAGCACAGAATACTATAAAAATACCCAGAGAGACAGAAAATTTTCTAGAGATTGTGATATTTTATGTTTCTTTGTCCTTTGTCCCTTTGCTGGTCAATGGGCATTCTTGTGGCTGTCAGTACACCCACTTGTAAATGTGCATCAGGTCCTTAGGACAGCAGTGAGATGAGTTGCCTGTGAACTCTCAGCACTGAGATGGGAGGAAACAAGCTAAAATTCTTTTTATTTTTGCAAAAACATAGGGTGCCTGGGCTGATAGTGGGAACAGATTCCTTTGCCTGATTCAGCAAGAAACGTAAGCGACAAAACTAAGAAGAAATCACATTGATGAGCCATATTTGCAGATATCAGTCTCTTGATGAGACTGGGGGTGAAAACAATTTCTGTGCTGTTTCTGCAGCTACCTACCTCCACAGGCTGGGGGGAAGTAAGGGCTGAACGAGTACCTCATACGCACAGCTATACACACAAGTACACAACCCTGGCCTGAATTCCTCCCCTACACGAACCCGGGGCATACATAAGATACGTAAGATGGATGAGGATACTAAGACCTAAGTGGGGAGTATGTCAATGCTTAAATGAAAAGATTGGATTTTATCTTACAGGCAAGTTATAGCCACTAAAAGTTTATGAGCAGAAGAATCATATTATCAAGTATTTGAGGAATGAATGTTCCTTCCATGGTAGATGATAGAAAAATTCTTGAAACTGTAAATTGCTACTATGATCTTTTAAAAAGTAATAGCAAAATGTTCAAGAAAGCAATGTGGTGTCACTGCATTTTAAGTTATCTCTGCCATCACTAAGAGATTTCAACCTTGGATGGTAAGACTGGTGTTAACCATAGTTAAGACTTACTAAGCACTAAATACATCCTCACATATATGGTCAATGATTTTCAACAAGGATGCCAAGACTGTTCAGTGAGGGAAAAGACAGTCTTTTCAAGAAATGATATTGAGAGAACCAGATATCCACATGTAGAAAAATGAAGTCAGACCTTTACTTTATACCATACATAAAAGTAAACTTAAAATAGATCACAGACTTGAGTGGATGTGCTAAACTATTAGAAGAAAACATACATAGGAGGAAAGCTTCATTATGTTGGATTTGGCCATGATTTCTTAGCTGTGGCACTTGAAGCACAGACAACAGAAATTATGTAGATAAATCGGACTACATAAAAATTTAAAACTACTTTGCAGCAAGAAATATAATTAACAGAGTGAAAATGCAGTCCATTGAAGGGGAGAAAATATTTGCAAATCATACATCTGATAAGGGGTTAATATCCAGAACATTTTAAAACTCTATAATTAACAACAATATAACTCAATTTAAAAATAGGCAGAGAACTTGAATAGACAATCCCCAAAGATGATACACAAATAGCCAACAAGCACATGAAAAGATGTTCAATATCACTAATCATTAGGAAAATACAAATCAAAATGACAATGAGCTATCACCTCATACCCATTTGGATGGCTACTACTAAAAAAATAAAACATAGACTAGCAAGGTTTGGCAAGGATGTGAAAAAATCTGAGCCCTTGTGTACTGATTGTGGGATATGAAATGGTTCAGCTGCCATAGAAAATGGTATGGAAGTTCTTCAAAATATCAAAATAGAATTACCATATGATTCAGCAACTTCAGTTCTGGGTTTATGTTCACAAAAACTGAAAGAGCTATTTGCACACCCATGTTCATAGCAGCATTAATCACAGGAGACAAGGGGTGGAGAGAACCGAATTGTCCTTTGACAGATGAACAAACAAAATATAGTTTATACATAGAGGAAATACCACTCAGTTTTAAAAATGAAAGGAATTCTGACATATGCCACACCATGAACCTTTGAGACATTATGCTAAGTGAAATAGGCCAGTCTCTCTCTCTCTGTCTCTCTGTCTCTCTGTCTCTCTCTCTCACACACACACACACACACACACACACACACACTGTAAGATCCTATTTTATTTGAGATATCTACTGAGTACTCAAACTCAGAGACAGAAAGGAGAACAGTGGTTGCCAGGGACTGAGTCGGGGAGGGAGGAATAGAGAGTTGTTTGATGGGTACAGAGTTTCACTTGGGGAAAATGCAAAAGCTCTGGGGATTGTTTGCATGAGGTGAATATACTTAACACTACTGAACTATGCATAGTTAAGATAGTAAATTTTATATTATGTAGATTTTAGTAACAATCTTTTAAATTTTAAAAATCTTTAAAGAATGTATCTTTTAGCATGAGCTTCGTCTTGTAAACAAAATCTCCATATTAGAACATATTTTGAGTTTGACCTAAGAATATGAGTTAGAACCATTGCAAAGAGAACCCCAATCTTCATTACACAGAAATTTTCAATCACCCACATTAAAAGATACAGAGAGAGAGGGAATAGTGCTTCTCAGCTTTCTTTCCACATGGCCAGAGAACTCTAAGACGACTTTCTGATGGGAGAATAAGCTTTGTTGTATCTTTTGGATGTGGCAGAAAATGAAGTCTACATGTATTTCTGCCTTCTCCTGTTTTTCCACATGTGAGAAACTGCAGCAAAGCTAAGACTGAAGAAATATAAACAACACACTATCTTTCCATCTCGTGGCATACCACCACCATGAAGTTTTCTTTAGCTGATGGGGTGAGGGAGTAAACTGCAGAGCCAAGAATCCAAACCTATACATACGTTGGATGAAAAACTTGAGACTCTGTTTTCTAGAACAGTGGTTCTCAAAAAATGATTAAGACCCTGAGATCTTATCATCAGCTCTGGGTGGACGCAGCTACCCATGTTTGAATGAGCCCTGACGTGCTAAGAACGTTAAGGATATAGTCTTAGCAATATTCAAGCATGTAATACAGTATTATTAGCTATAATCACTATGCTATACATTAGGTCCTCAGGACTTGCTGATCTTGTAACTGGAAGTTTCTACATTTTACCAACATCTCCTCATTTTCCCTATCCCCCAAAGTTTGAAACCCGATTACGTATGAATGCCATGACCCCTCATGGAATGTGAGTCATCGAAGGAAGGGAGGAGGGGTAGAATTTTCAAACAAGAAAACGTGGGTAAAAATTAAATGTTTACTCCAAAGGCATCAAATGATAAGAACGAATAAGTCAAAACACAGAAAAATAGATCAACACGAAATCGTTACCCATATATTTTCTACAAAGTTTATTTTCAAGGAGCATCTAATCCAATAACATGTTATTGTTGTTTCAATTAAAATAAAGTTTTACTAAAAAATTCTAAGACTTACTGAGCACTGTGTCGATAAGTCCTTTGCAAAGGGCGTTAGGTGCATTATCGCTTAAGCCTCACAACAAGCCCATGAAGTAGGCACTGTTCCCACCCCCGTTCTGCACGTGAGAAACACGTTTGAGGTTAAAGCATCTTGCCTTTGGTCACATAGATGGAATTAACAGCAAAGCTTGAATTTAAACCTGGCCTATCTGACCCAGAGTCTGAGCTTGCTCAGCATTTATTGCTCCCTTTTGAAACCATCCTCCTAGACAATGAGCTTGAAGATAATCTTGGTTCCTTGCCTAGAATCACATGTGACTTACCTTGCTCCTTGAATGCAATCTGCTTCTACTTTCTGCCCATTGTTTCTACTGAAAATTCTTACCTCATGCCTCCTGCTTCCACCTAAGTTTCGTTCTGCTGGCAAGTGACTTTTCCATGAACATGACTTTCAACCCGTCGGCACCCAGTTTCAAAACTCCTAAATACCAAATCTCCCTTTTCACTATGTCCCCCACCTGTCAGCTCTCAGTCTGCAACAGTGGATTCAGATGCTCTCTCTGGCAACAAACCTTGGCCTGCTCTTCCTTCTGCTCTCAGAGACATTGCCTCCATAGACTTGCCAACCTCCTCCCAGTCTCGGGAATATTCCATGGCCACCACAGCTCCATTCTTCAGCTTGTGTTGTCTCCTGGACTAGAATATTCTCCCCTCTCTCTTCTCATTTAAATGTATCACCTCTTGGCTTGAGCTCACATTGACTGCCTCCATCCCTGTCCTCCTGCCGCTCTCACTGCCTGCTGCAGTGGTCTCTCAAATTCACTGGGTGAGATGCCCCTTGGTAAGACACTTGTGTATGCACCTTTACACATTATATAAGTATACCAGCTCATGCATATTGTAAATGCACATTTAAAGACATTTCAAAATGAGAAATTCAAAAATTGGCCGTTCTGGCATTTTCTCCCTTTACCTCAAAAGATCGTCCCGAGGGTCCCTGGGGCACAAAGCCCCCACCCTGCACTATGCTGTCCCCAGGCTTTGACCATTCAACATAGTCACTTCATCTTAGGCTGCCAGGCTTCCTTGTTCAGTTTGTCATGTGTCCCTACCTTATTTTTAAAAAATACATTGTATGCTCTTAAGTGGAATGAACTCTGTTTCCACCGGCTAAAATGGAATGCCACACAGTAGGTGCCCAATTTATTACTGACGCAAGTTCATCGATATCCACTGCACTTAGCTGACACATTAAGCTTTCAAGGCTGCTGGTTATTGTTGAATAATTGTTCTTGGTCGTTGGATAAAACAAGGTGGTAGTGATTTAGGTTTGTCTAACTTCAAAGGAAAGCCAGGTTAATGTGCCTGGTGTCACTTCGCGGGTTCCTGTGAAACTGGGGAATTCTAAAAAAATAATCTAACTTGCAGCCCAAGAGAGAATAAAATATTTCATCACGTCTTGGTGAATTGAGAGTGGGTGTGACTTTAGTGTTTTCTTCCTGTCTTCCTTCCTTCTCTTTTTAAAAAGTTTTCCTTTTTTCTCCAAGCCTTATTGAAATATAATTTTCATATAACATTGTGTAAGTTTTAGGTGTACAGAATGTTGATTTGATACACTTATAGATTGCAACACCTCCATCACATCAAATAATTACCATTTCCTTTTAGTGGTGAGAACGTTAAGGATATAGTCTTAGCAATATTCAAGCATGTAATACAGTATTATTAGCTATAATCACTATGCTATACATTAGGTCCTCAGGACTTGCTGATCTTGTAACTGGAAGTTTCTACATTTTACCAACATCTCCTCATTTTCCCTATCCCCCAGCCCCCGGTAACCACCACTCCACTCTCTGTTTCTCTGAGCTTGACTTTTTAAGATGCCACATATAGGTCATATCATACGGTATTTGTCTGTCTCTGTCTGACAGGTTTCACTTAACATAATGCCCTCGGGTTTCATCGAAGTTGTTGCAAAGAGCAGGATTTCTTTCTTTCTCATGGCTGAATAATATTCCACTGTGTATATCATACATACTATTCATCCACTGATGGACATTTAGGTTGTCTCGAAATCTTGGTTATTGTGACTAATCCTGCAATGAGCATAGGAGTGCAGGTATCTCTCTGAGATCCTGAGTTTAACTCCTTTGGATATATACCCAGGAGTAGGATTCCTGGATCATATATGGTTGTTCTCTTTTCTATCTTTTGAGACACCTCCACACTGTTTTCCATAGTAACTGCCCTAGATTACATTCTTCACAGCAGTGCACAGGGGTTCCCTTTCTCCACACCTTCAGTAACACTCGGGGTTTCCATGCTTCTCTTTGGACCCTATACACATGCCCCTGGACTACCTGGAGGTCAGGTGGTACACCTCTAAGTGCCTAGTGAAGAGGTGACACCATGCACCCTGATCAACATCTAATGAACAATATAATGTGTTTAAATTGTGCTTTTTCTCTGATAAAATTTTATTCAATCATTACTCAGAGTAACAACTTTGGGTGGAAAGAGTAAAGAATCTTATTACTGAGGTGTGGTTTTTCTTTATCTTAAATGTTATTTTCACATCTTTAAATGTAGTCTTATGTTACTAAGAACTCCCGTAACATGTCTCATTTCTTTCTGTTCTCCCCTCATGTTTTACACCTTTGTTAATTATCTGAGAGATGGAGAAAGTAGCACATAAGTGAAATTTCCAGTGTTGACAAATTAGAGAGATGCAAAAGATTCAAAGAGATGGAGGGAAGATGGATAAGAAATAAAAGTCACACCATTCTTAATGAATAATGAGAAAATGTCTAGCCATTGCCATGAGTGACTCATCTGAAGCATTAATACCTTGCTTAGATATGCAATAATGCTGGCAGATAAGACAAAACTCATCAGCAAGACCTGTTTTCCATATTGCTTAGCATAAAATGCCAGGAGGATTGCCCTGTTCCACTTTCAGTGTAAGGCAATAGATGCTTGTATTGACTTTTGATGAAAGAACTTTTCCAACCAATACTATGATTTTGCATATGATTTTGGAAAGCAGAGCCTGGCCAGGAAGGGGCCATTCTCCTGGCCGCTGCAGAGCTGGTCTTGGAATGATTCCAGCAGTGTGAGCTCTCCCTGTTTCTGCACAGTCTGAGGTCGTGCTAAGAAGCATAGAACTCGCTGATCCTGGAGAATGATGATGATGACCTCAGGTGGTCAAGGCCAAGTTGGGGACTAGGTGGCAGTGACGTTGCAAGCGTTCCTCTAACCCTTTTCCTTCCAGTGGGCTGTGGGCACAGAGTGAACAATTATCCTTATCATCATCATCATCAGTGCCATGATGGCACTTTTTGTTTCCTAGCCATCTTCCCTGCTAACACTTTTGAAGCAACTACATGTACAGAAATTATTGTCTCACCTCTTAGCAATCACATGGCAAAGCAGTTATCAGAATATTATTCCCCAGACGAGAAAATATATTCAGAGGAATTAAGTGAATTGCCCGGATTCATACAGTTAGTTGGTAGGAGTCAGGACAGCCTGAATTCCAAATACAGCCTTTTCCACCCCAGGAGGTCACTTCTTGCCTGAATTATTGAGTGGCTACTAAGTGCTATAACCTCATTGTGTATAAATATAGATCTACGCATACTTATCCCTCTACATGCTGACCCCGTGCTTCTAACTTCTAAACCTATTACCTTTCCTTTGAGTTTTGTTGTTGCTGATATGGTTCAGTTTCTTCTGGTTCCTTGTGGCATCTCCCCGAAATCTCTGGCAGGAAGTCTCTGATGACATTTTCCTAAAATTCCACCTGTGTCCCCCCTGCCTCCTCCCCACATACTACCCCTTGCAGAATGAGTGATCAAGGGAGAAATTTCAGTCTTTATTTGGATTGCAGCTCAAACACGGGGCTCAAATGTCCACAAAATTCATTAACTGAATTTCAACATGGTAGAAGTAAGAAATTTAGTTTTATGTATTATGAAATTTAGTATTTAGTTTTATCTGTGATTTCCACACTAGAGTTCTTTAACTATAACTGAAGATTCTATCCTGACAGAGGACTAACTCTATGAAATGTAGGAGGTGGGAAAAAATAGACTTAATCTAACCAAGAGAACAGTAGCTTAAGGGTTTTTTTTTTTTTCAATCTTCCTTTCCAAGCACCTTTCCCACCTACACTCCAAGTTAAGAAAAAAGTTACCAAATATCTTTTCCTAAAATATATTCTTTGGATGCTGTGAAGTAGCAATGTTTTAAAAGAGCTGAGAGAGAAAGAGAGATTTATCCTAGGAGAGCGATGCTCAAAGTATGGTCCTGGGAACCCTGAGCGGTACCTCAGACCCTTTCAAGGGGACTGCAAAGTTAAAACTAATCTCACAACAAAATTAAGATAGTGTTGCTTTTTGTACTCTTATTCTCACAATGAGTGTGCAGTGGAGTTTCTAGAAGCTACATGGCATGTAGTATCATTGTTCTGACAACTTGTATTCTGATATTAAATTTTTTTTTACTTTTACTTTCTGATATGATAAATACTGATATAACTGACAGAAGCAAACGTTGTTTTGCTAATGTAAAAGATTGTAAAACCAAAATGTCTGAGAACTGCTGTTCCAAGAAATACTTGCTCATTTGTAATAAGTATCTTATGAGACAAACTGAAAGAAGCCACCATGTTACTGGAACAGCAATGGTGGTGAAGGAAACAAAGGGGAAAGTAATGAGTCCCAGTATTCCCAAAGACTGCTCCAAGAACATCAGGCTAGAACACACATCTGTTCAGGACCCACTACAGAGGACACATGGACTGAACCAAGGGGGAGGATGGAGGCAGGGGAGGGAGGTGGGTTTGGAGGGGGTGGGGGGAGGGGAGGGGAGAGGATGCAGATAACTGTACTTGAACAACAATAAAGTAATATTTTAAAAAGAAGAACACACATCTGGCAAGTTCTCTGCACACACAGTAGCCAACTGAAGGGGTGGAAACAAGAGAACAATGCTCTATCCGTGATTTTAACACTGCAGAAATGGCTGCATCTAGGTGGGTAATTCAAATGAAAATTGTCTGCACATGTTGGGTTTCCCAGCTAGGTTCATTTGTCCATGGCTCACAGCCTGGACAGCTATCTGAGGCACACTTTTCTGCTCTGCAGAGTCTGCGTCTGCTCTTTGCAGGGCACGGGAAGTAGATCAGAGGCAACGCCATGTCTGCCTGGCACGGGCTCTTTTTGCATCCAAATGACAGATGTGGGGGAACGCTGGCTTTACAGAGAGCCCACCTGTTTGATCTTGTCAAGGATGGCACTTCTGGAATAAGTGACTGGTTCAGTCTCAAAGCCGACTCATTACATGTTTCCGAAAGCAGTCTGATTAGCTATTCTTTGTGTAATCCAACAACAATACCATGTTTGGTGAGGTTTTTGTACACAAAGTTCCAATTATCTGACGAAATAAGTAGCACTGATGTCTGCTGCTAACTCCTTCAGAACTTTGAGAAGTTGAGAGAAATAAAGTGCTCACTTTTAAGGACCAAGTTCTAGAGAGCTATCTCCTGATCAATGTACTTAATACTAGCAGCTTTCTACAGAGCTCTATACTTCTAAGCAACAGCTGCAAAACTCAAAATCATTCTAAATAGTCCTTTGAGACAATATCAGGAAGTGCTTTATTTAGAATGAAATTTCAAGTATCCAGAATTTCCAGATATTTCTGGTCAGCTGGGTGTACTCATCAATCGCTGCCGGACAGAGAAGGGCGCTTGTAAAAAGAAACCTTTAGTTTAGTCTCTCTTGCTGCTTAACTCAAAACAGCAAGTTCTGATTGCGCACCAATGTCTTTGTGCTGATGCCGCTGGACTGGACGTTTAAATGTGGCTACGGCGCTAACTTTGGTTACGTGCATTAGACTGCAATAAAAAGGAGGGAAGGGTCACTCTAGCTGTAGCGCAAAGGAAAACCACGCCACCCTTGCTTCGAGCTGCCTAAATCAAGACAATTTCCAGGGTTAGCATGTGGAATATGCCAAACTACATTTGATATGGCTTGAACTTAGCAAACAGGAACCCATACTTGGGCAGTAGAATGGATATACATCTGTACTTTGAACATAAAGATTATTTTAATGACTATATATGTAGGGGTTGTAAAAATGATCAAATTCTGAACCTCAGACTTTTGCACCCTGGACTGTCCTTAGCTTACTAGGCAGATATTTGCCAAATACAAAGCTCACGCTGTCTAAAACTAACACTCAGCGCCCATGTTTGACGGCAGCGTTTGCGCAGCTGTGTGGACGGTTTGGACTCACTTCAGACATTGATTTGCAGAGTCAGTATGTTAGCATGTAAGCCCTTGAGAAATGTGACTTAGGGAATGGTTTTTAAAAATAAGTAAAAATTGTACTTACTGAGCGGCAAGATTTTCACAGTATTTATTAAGTAAAATAATTAGGTTATCAAGCAGTATTTGCAGTGAGATTCTATTTTTATTTTTTAAAACATGTACAAGCATAAGCTTGTCAGAAATTTAAAACAGCAAATTTGATAGTGGAATAATCTGGCGACGGGGTAGTGGGAAGCCATGGAAAGATATGTGGGCTTATTTTAAACAAAAATGGGACTTACCAAACACCAAATAAAGTGACCTTTAATATAAAATGGTTCTATACATCTAAATTTAGTCTTCCGAGAATAAACCAGAAGACAACTGGGGACATTAACTATGCTCCAATCTTCTAACCAAAATAGATATGAGTTTGATTCACTAAATTAAGGTGTAATTTTACGTACAAAAGTCTTTTCAAAACTCAATAAAGCAGCCTGGAGAGAATTTGGAAACTATTAGCACTTATAAACCAGAGGATATTTTTCTTCAATGTTCAGTACAAAATCTACACACACATATGTATGCTTTTTATTTTAAAAAGAAACTTTCCAGGATATAATATACTCGTATTTTTTAAATACTCTGTTATTTTTGCCAAATTCTAAGGTATGTTACTAGAAAAGCCATTCCAACATAACAGTCTACATTAGCGTATGGGTCACAATGTTTTTTCTTAACTTTGTACACCATAAAATAATAAATATATTGTAATGAGTAATAGGCTAGTTATGTAAAATAACTGCAAAGATGGATTGATCTAAAAAAAGAGGCATTACAACATTAGAGGGGCAGGGTTTGCATAGAAACAAACGTTATTTGTCCCTTTTCCTCTAGATTAATGCAATGAATTTATTCACTTAAAGAAAAAGGAGAGACCAAAACTATAGGCAGCTAATATTACTGGAGGCAAGTTTTTCTAACATCAATCAAGAAGCTGGCAACTCCTTTATTGATTTTCTCTATGGCAATGTCCCTGATACATACATTATGATGATAACAAAAGTTATCTGTGCAAAAGAACAAAATATCTCTTCTCTCTTTACTAACAGAGATTTCTTTTCTTCCATGGCTCCACCAAAAGAATTGCCAAATTTGGCTTCTTGATTTCAAACTTTATTATAAATCTATAATGATCAAAATAGTATGGTACTGGCATAAAAACAGATTCATAAACCAATGGAACAGAATCAAGGGCCCCAAAATAAATCCATGCATAAATGGTCACTAATGTTTGACAAGGGACCCAAGGGTGCTCAGTGGGGAAAGGATGGTTTTGTCCATAAGAATGGTGTCGGGAAAACTGAATACACACATGCAAAAGAATGAGACTGGACTCCTATCTTACACCACACACAAAAGTTAACTCAAAATGGATTAAGGATTTGAATGTAAGACCTGAAATCATAAAACTCCTAGAAGTAAGGAAAGGGAAAATCTCCTTGACAAAAGTCTTGACAGTAATTTTTTTGGATATGACACCAAAAAGCAAAGGCAACAAAAACAAAAATCAACAAGTGGGACCACATCAAACTAAAAAGCTTCAATCTAAAAAGCAACCATCAACAAATTTTATCATGCAACGTAAAGAATGGGAGAAAATATTCCAAAACACATATCTGATAAGGGATTAATATCCAAATTATATAAAGCATTTATGAAACTCAATAGCAACCCCCCAAAACCCAAATAATTGCTTTAAAAACTGGATGGAGGACTCAAATAGACATTTCTTCAGAGAAGACACACAGAAGGACACCAAGTGCGTGGGAAGGTGCTTAACGTCACAAGTCATCGAGGAAATAGAAATAAAAAATCACAATGAGATATCACCTCAAAAGTGTCAGAATGACTATTATCAAAAAGACGACAGGTAACAAATGCAGGCCAGAATGTGGACAAATGGCAAACCTTGTGCACTATTAATAGAAATGTAAATTGGGTCAGTCACTATGGAAAACATTATGGAGTTTCCTCAAAACACTTAAAATATAACTTCCCTATGGTCCAGAAATCCTACTTCTAGGTATCTGTCTGAAGGAAATGAAATAAAATCATCACCTGGAAGAGATATCCACACTCATTCATTCAGCATCATTGCAGCATTATACACAATAGCCAAGGCATGGAAACTAACTAAGTGTTCGTAAATGCATAAAGAAAATGTGATATGTGCACCAATGGATGATATGTGCACCAATGGATGAATGCAGAAAGAAAATGTGATATAGTCAGATACCTGACCATACCTCTATCAAATTCCTTCTCACAGGGCATAATCAACAAAAGAAAAAAGCAAGAAAAACATAACCAGAGACATTGAAATTAAGAACAATCTAACAATAGCTA
>PVJI01022007.1:0-26290 GCA_004026765.1 Micronycteris hirsuta
GCACCAGTTAGACTGTCATGTGATTTCTCAACAGAAACATTTTCAGCCTGAAGGGATGGCATGAAATATTCAAGGTGATGAAAACCAAGGACCTGCATCCAAGGCTACTTTACCCAGCAAGGCTATCATTTAAAATCAAAGAGAAATAAGGAGCTCCCCAGACAAGAAAAAGCTAAAGGGGTTTATTAACACCAAACCAATACTACAACAAATGATAAAGGGCTTGCTTTAAGATAAAGAACAAGAAAAAAAGAAAGGAAAATAAAAAACAGGAAAACTGTGTAATAATAAAATGGCACTAAATACATATCTATTAATGATCACCTTAAATGTAGATGGCTTAAGTGCTCCAACCAAAAGACACAGGATAGCTGAATGGATAAGAAAACAAGACCCATATATTGCTGCCTCCAAGAGACCCATCTCAGATTGAAAGATACACACAAACCAGAAGTAAAGGGACTGAAAACGCTATTTCATGCGAATGGAAAGGGGAGAAAAAGCTGGGGTAGCAGTGCTTATATCACACAAAATAGATTTTTAAAACCAAAGCTATAATAAGAGATAAAGAAGTTCACTACATAATGATAAAGGGAACAATCCAACAAGAAGATATAACACTAGTAAACATTTACTCACCCAACATAGCACTGCCTAAGTATGTAAAACAAATCTTGATGGACATAAAGGGAGAGAGCAATAGAAATATAGTCATGGTCGGGAATTTTAGCATCCCCTTGACTTCAATGGATAGATCTTCCAGACAGAAAATCAAAAGAGGAGACAGAGGCCTTAAGTGACACACTAGATCAAATGGATTTAATTGATATCTTGAAAGCATTTCACCCAAAGTAGCAAAATATACATACTTTTCAGGTGCACGTGGAACATTTTCTAGGATAAACCACATGTTAAGAGACAAAACAAGTCTTAATAAATTTAAGAAGGTTGAAATTATATCAGGCATCTTCTCTGACCACCATGCTATGAAACTAGAAATCAATTCACAAGAACATTAAAAATCATGAAAAGATATGGAAGCTAAATAACGTGTTATTGCTCAATGAATGGATCAACAATGAGATTAAGGAAGAAATCAAAAGATACTTTGAAACAAATGAAAATGAGAACAAAACAATCCAAAAATCTGTGGAACACTGGAAAGCAATTTTAAGAGGGAAATTCATAGCATTATAGGCTCAAAAACAAAAAAAAAAAAAAAAAAACAAGAAAAACCTCAAATAAACAGTCTAACTTCACACTTACAGGAACTTGAAGAAGAACAACAAATAAAGCCCAAAGCGAGTAGAAGTAAGGAAATAATAAAGATCAGAGGCCCTGGCTGGTGTGGCTCGGTGGATTGGGCGCGGGCTGGGAGCTGGAGGGTCCCGGTTCGGTTCCCAGTCGGGGCACGTGCCTGGGTTGCGGGCCAGGTCCCCAGTGAGGTCCCCGGTGAGGGCCATGTGGGAGGCGACCACGCATTGCTGTTTCTCTCCCTCTCTTTCTCCCTACCTCCCCCTCTCTCTAAAATAAATAAATAAAATCTTAAAAAAAAAAAACAAGAAGTGTGACTTTCAGTGGTCCCATCTGTAATAGAATAAAAATAAAATATTAAAAAAAAAATAAAGATCAGAGGAAAAATAAATGAAATAGAGTCTAAACAAACGATTATAAAAGATCAGTGAACCCAAGAAATGGTTCTTTGAAAAGATAAAGCAAGGTTGACAAACCTTTAATCAGACTCATCAAGATGAAGAGAGAAAGGACCCAAATAAATAAAATCAGAAATGATAGAGGAGAAATAACAACATACACCAAATAAATACAAAGGATTGTAAGAAAATAGTATGAACAACTATATGCCAACAAATTGGAAAACCAGGATGAAAAGGATAAATTCTTAGAAACGAAGTCTTCCAAAACTAAATCAGGAAGAATCAGAAAATCTGAATAGACAGATTACACCTAGTGAGTTTGAAGCTGTAATAAAAAAATCCCAGCAAACAATAGCCCTGGGCCAGATGACCTCACAGGTGGATTTTACCAAAAATTCCTAGAACTAACACTTCTTCTCAAACTATCTCAAAAATTCAATAGGAGGGTAGGCTCCCAAACTCATTTTACGATGCCAGTGTTATCTTAATTCCAAAATCAGGTAAAGACACTACAAAGATTATAGGCCAATATCCCTGATGAACATATATGCTAAAATCCTAAACAAAATATTAGCAAGCCAAATAACAGCAATGAATTAAAAAGATCATGCACCATGGAATATAAGGTTGGTACATAACATTCACAAATCAATAAATGTGATTCACCACATAAACAGAATGAGGGATAAAGACCACATGATCATATCAATAGGTGCAAAAAAAAGTATTTGATAAAAATCCAGCACCCATTTATGATAAAAACTTAGAGCAAAGCGGGAATAAAGGGAACATACCTAAACATAATAAAGGCTATGTATGAGAAACCGACTGCTGACATCATACTCAACGGGCAGAAACTACACTCCCTTGAGATTGGGAACAACACAGGCACGTCATCTCTCTTTTTCAACATAGTGCTGGAAGTCGTAGCCACAGCAATAAGACAAGAAGAAGAAATAAAAGGCATCCAAATTGGAAAGGAAGAAGTAAAACTCATTATTTGCAGATGACTTGCTGGTGTACATAGGGAATCCAAAAGTTTCCACCAAGAATTATTAGAACTGATAAATGAATTCAGCAGAATAGCAGGATACAAAGTTAATGTCCAGAAATAAGTTGCATTTTCATATGCCAGTAACATACCAACAGAAAGGAAGTGAAGAAGTAATCCCATTTGCACTTGCTACACAAGAAACGAAATACCTAGGAATTAACCTAACCAAGAATGTAAAAGACCTGTACTCAGAAAATTATAAGACACTGAAGAAAGAAATGAGAAGATACAAATAAGTGGAATCACATACCATGTTTGTGGATAAGAAGAATTAACATTAAAATGTCCATACTACCCAAAGCAATCTATGGATTCCATGCAATTCCTATCAGGATTCCAGTGACTTATTTCACAGAACTAGAATGAATATTTCAAAAATTTATATAGAACCACAAAAGGGTCTGTGTAGCAACAGGAATCGTAAGAAGGAACAAAGTTGGAGGAATTGTGGTACCGAATATGAAACTATACTATAAGGCCATAGTAATTAAAACAACATGGTACTGGCATAAAAAACAACACATAGATCAATGGAACAGAATAGAGAGCCCAGAAGTAAACCCACACCTTTATAGTCAAGTAATATTAAACACAGAAAGCAAGCACAAAGAGTGGACTAAAGATAGTTTATTCATTAAATGGTGTTGGGAAAATTGGACAGGTATATGCAGAAAAATGAAACTAGAGCACCTTTTTATACCACACAAAAGAATAAACTCAAAATGCATCAAAAACTTAAATGTTCTACCTGAAACCATAAAAATCGCAGCAAAATCTTGGACATTGCTGGTAGCAGTATTTTATTGGATATATCTCTCCAAAGAACAAACAAATGGGACTATATCAAAATAAAAAGCTTTTGCACAACAAAGGAAATCATCAACCAAATAAAAAGACAACGCACAGAATAGGAGAACATATTTGCCAATACATCTGGTAAGAGGTTAACATCTAAAATTTATAAAATAGAAAAGTCAACTCCAAAAAAATACAGCACAATTAAAAAATTGGGCAAAGGACATGAATAGACACCTTTCTCCAAAGAGGACATACAGATGACCAATAGACATATGAAAACATGCTCAACGTCACTACTCTTGAAGGAAATGCAAATTAAAACCACAGTGAGATACCATCTCACACCTGTCAGAATTGCTGTCATCAATAAATCAAGAAACAAATGCTGGCAAGGATGTGGAGAAAGGAGAACCTTTTGCATTGTTCGTGAAATGCAGATTGGTGCAGCCACCTTGGAACACAGTATGGAGATCCATCAAAAAATTAAAAATGGGCCCGGTTGGTGTAGCTCAGTGGATTGAGCGTGGGCTGGGAACCAAAAGGTCCCCAGTGAGGGCCATGTGAGAGGCAACCATACATTGCTCTTTCTCCCTCCCTTCTCCTCTCTCTAAAAATAAAAATAAAATAAATAAAATCTTTTTAAAAAATTAAAAATGGATCTGCCTTTTGACCCAGTGATCCCACCTCTGGGAATATATCCAAAGAAATCCAAACTACTAATTTGAAAAAACATTGGAACCCTCATGTTCATTGGAGCGTTATTTACAATCGCCAAGATTTGGAAGCAGCCCACATGTCCACCAGTACATGAGTGGATAAACCAATTATGGTACATTTACTCAATGGATATTACTTGGCCTTAATAAAGAAGAAAAATTTGCCCTTTGTGACAATATGGATTGACCTGAAGAACATTATGATAAGTGATATAAGCCAGTCAGAGAAAGACCATATGATTTCACTCGTGTGTGGAATCTAATGAACAAACTGAACTAAAGCAAAATAGAGACAGACTCATAGATGGAGAATGAGATGACAGCAAGCGATGGGTTAGAGGTGAAGGTGTGGAAGGTTTAAGCAAAATGGAAAAAAGATTCATGGACATAGACAATGACGTGGGGATTGCTGGCGGGTGGTGGCCATAAGAGGACTAAATGGTAATGGGAAAAAATACAATAAAGACTAAGATCAAAGTAGAGGGCACCTATAATTTTGTAAGATTTTACCTTTGGGTAACATCTAAGCCCTCTCTTTATTGTCTTTTCATCTTCTTATGAATATATAATCATTTCAAAATAAAATCTTTGGCAAAATCAGTAAAGATAAAAACTAACCCCCAAAAGCAATCATTTTTTTGTTTTTTGAAAAACCTATGTAGTAGCATTTAGAATAAGATACCTAGAAGATAAATTCTTTATATATGAGGTCTGTCCAGAGGTATCCAGCCATGTAATGTGAAAAGTAGAGACATTTATTGAAGATACGAAATACAAGAAACATTGTACATAGGACAGTGGCCCCTCAGTCCCCTGCAAAAGTAGACACCTAAGTAACTCATACAGCTCTCCTAATCACCATCAGCTGCTTTGTGGTATTTTCCTGAAACTCATTGATGGTCTGAAATCTCATCCCTTTCAAAGGTGATTTTAGTTTTTGGAAAAACCAGAAGTCACAGCATGCCAAATCTGGGCTGAGGGTGGTGGGCTGAGTTACCTGCGTGATTTGATGTTTCACCAAAACACTGCATGACTCGTGATGTATGAGCAGGCACATTGTCATGATGAAGCTGCCCATCACCAGTTGCCCATAGCTGCAGCCTTCCGAATCATCCAAATAGTTTCCACAGAGGAATGTTTAAGCTTAAGGCAAAATTTGATGCAAGTTTGTTGCTCTACCTGCTCATTTCAAATGTGAGGCTACACAGTACACATGCTCACTCAATCCCCACTGACTAGAGTACAGTGAAGTTGTCATTGTTCATGCATGGGCATTCCAGTCCACTCACTCTCCTGGGCTGCCAGTTTACATCAATGTCCTGCAATCCATTTTCGTTATATTAACAATGACTGTACTTTTTCTGGATGGATATATATATCTAAACATATATATAAATTATGTATATATATACAGATACCATATGATAGCTCCTTTAATATTTTGTGTTATGTTTTTCTTTCTCATTTGCTGTTAAGAATAGTACTCTGTTAAGGGTTTTATAAAGAATTTTTTAATAGTGGTCAGCAAGGTAGATTTTAAAATTTTTTAACACATTTGTAATCGTTTGCATATTTTTTGCTTTCAATGCTATGTAATTGAAAACTAAGATCTCATAACTGTTTAAACATGTCTCTGTTCTTTTTGTTTAGACAATTACTTGCTTCTACAGCCATTTTGCACAAAAGCTCAGTTTTTAAATGGAAAAGCAAAACAGGATATGACTGAAAAGCTTGCTGGTAAATATTTTTATGTTGTTATTTCTAAACAAATATTTTATTAAAGATA
This sequence comes from Micronycteris hirsuta, assembly GCA_004026765.1. NCBI lineage: Eukaryota > Metazoa > Chordata > Mammalia > Chiroptera > Phyllostomidae > Micronycteris > Micronycteris hirsuta. The sequence continues at coordinate 6,010 of PVJI01022007.1, forward strand.
AACTGATGGATATTTTATTTTAATTTTAGGGTAGCTACTAAATTCAGTATCATTACCCATGATGTAGAAGTAAATTTTATAGTGATCCACAAGTGGCTCTTTTAAGACTTTTACTCCCTAAATTTTCTTTAAAATAATTTTATCCATTGTTTTACAGTATGGGTCTAGTCTTCCTATTTATATAAATAAGCAGGATAAGTAAAAATAATTAAAATCAAATATTGGTGTTCGTAGAAAACTGCTATTTCAAATTATGTGTTTGATAAAAGGTCCATGGATCAAAAATGTTTAAGTTTTTAATTAACTGCATTTGGACAACATTGAGATGATTGTGGGTTTCATTACCGTCTTTACTACTTTTGCCTGAACTAATCATCATATATGAAATTCTAATACTTAAAGATTCCAATCTTTGGTATGAACGTTTCTGACCTACTTCTTGTAGAATGGCTAATATTATAGAAAAATGGCATTGGGGAGAAGTTTAGTATATATTTTATATGCTTCTAAATTAGCAGAACTTGAATTTATTTTTTTTTAAACCTCCTTGGTTGCCATGATTTTGTATTTCAGATATTGTTATGGAGCTCTATCAAAGGAAGCCCCATGCCACGGAACAGAAGGTGTTGGTGGTTCTGTGGCATCTCTTAGGGAACATGACGAACAGTGGCTCCCTGCCTGGAGCTGGAGGAAACATACGAGTAGCCACCGCTAAGTTATCCAAAGCACTTTTTGCACAGATGGGCCAGAATCTGTTAAATCAGGCTGCATCTCAACCACCACATATTAAAAAGAGTTTAGAGGAATTGCTTAGTATGAGAATTTGAAATGAATTATGAATCTTTCATGAAATACGGTATGATGAACAGAACTGTTTACATGATGACAAATGGAACATTTTAAGTTACATCTTCAGTGCCTGTACTTCTCATTTAGTAAATTAAATTACTGGCTATTTTTATTTGTAGCCTATAAGGATGTATCTGCCCTATATCAAACTCATCACTTGTCCCATCAAACACAAACCTAAAACAATTAGTATACCTTAATACTCATGAAATCTGAGTCACATGAAGTGAATCCAATTTTCATATTTTTGAGTAAACTCCTGCTCATTTGCATTGTTCTATAGGAATCACAATTTGTTGCCCTGTATGTACAATAAGATTTGTAATTAAAAAATATACTTTTTTATTATGTAATCATGTTCTTCTATGTCTCATTACTCAACCTTATTTTATGAAGAGGAAGAAGAGTCATTGAATTATGTTATCACAAAGTTTTGTGTGCTATTTAAAGTATGTATTTCTCATATGAGTCTGGTAATATGATTGTGCAGTATTAGCTTGCTATTGCTGTTTTGTGTTCATGTGAAATATTTGCTTACCACTTGGGTTTAATCATCTACATAATTGTGAAGCTTAACAAATTATAATAAAGCATGGTGACCAAAGTTTTAGAAAACATTTAAACATTTTAAAAATGCGCATTTAAGAAAATGTATTGAATGTAACTTCCCTATTTTGGGGGCAAACACTAAATTTTATTTCTATATGTCCTGACAGTTATAAAGGTGTTATTTTGCTGCCCAGTTGTGTAATTCTCAAATATAGTGCCAGGTCTTCTATAGCTTTTCTCAGAATTCTTGGGCTATAAGTACTGTATGCATCTTAAAGAAAAGGAATGTTATAAAAATAAAAGGATTTATTTCTGTAGATGTGTGAAAGGTGTTCTATTTTTCCAAATCCCATATATGTTAAAATGGAAAAATATATCAACATATAGTATAATATTGACCTGTCTCTACTTATCTGGATTATAGTTCTAGCTTTGTAGGAATGTAGCTGTGTGACCTTGAGTGAGTCCCCTGCCAAGGCCAGGCCTCAGTTTTCTCATCTCTAAAATGTGAGTAATGAACTAGATGATTTTTAAGGTTCCATCTTGTTCTAAAACTCTTATGATTCTATGTTGTAGTTTACTCTATGATCACTTTATTACAGTCGTGATCTATCTTCATTTTCTTTTACTTCTTGTGTCACTGACCAGTTTTTAAATGTATTTGGGTGCTTTTCAAATTGTGTTTTTTTTGTATTAATCTATGACTTCTAAAAATAAAACAAAATTTTTTATGTCATTTGCAACTAAGCTGAAAGGAAAGTAAAGACTTGGTTATTTTTTCTATTTATATGTACTGTTTTATAGTTACAAATACTTGATCTTTTCATCTAAGTGTATTTTATGTTCCTATAATTTCGATCTAAAGTTGGCACATTTTTTCTGTAAAGGACCAGAAAGAAAATATTTTTGGCTTTGTAAGCCATAGACAGATTGTGGCATATTCTTTGTTTTATGTTTTTGTTTTTTACAACTCTTTGAAAATGTGAAAAGCATTCTTAGTTCAAGACAAACAAAAACAGGCCTCTGGCACAGTTTGCTGACACCTGGTTTAGACTCTTTAACCTGAGTTGTAAATCTGAATGCCACATTAGTCGTGCTTCAACCCTTTTATTATGTGTGTCATTGCAAATGTGCCTACTAAGTTTGCATTGATTGATTGTTGGATAAGGTAAACTTAAAATGTTAAAGGCAAAAGAAGACCATTCCTTACTTACCTGTTATTTTAAATATATATAGTTTGAACTCAGTATTTAAGAAAGTAAATATAATCACTACTACTGCCCTGATGAGTGTGGCTGTTTGTTGGGTGTTGTTACATAAAGTGAAAGGTCACTGGTTTGATTCCTGGTCAGGGCACATTCCTGGGTAGCAGGTTTGGTCCCCAGTTGGGGCACGTGAAAGAAGCAACCCATCAAGGCTCCTCACGTGGATGTTTATTTCTCTCTCTCTCCCCTTCCCTTCCCCTCACTACTAGTAAGGTGGAGACTTCACATAATCTGTGTGTTTTCTTTTGTTATAAAGAAAATAGTCAAATTATAACAGAGTCCCAAGCCTAAAAGAATTTTCTGCTTTAAGTAACTTCTTGACATTGAGCACTCAGAAGTCTGGCACTGTTATCAAGAACTATTATTGACCCAAAAGTCAACAAAGAATTGGAGACTGATCACTCATTGAAAGAACTAAAGAAAAGCTGAAGGGCTGAATAAATTGGAATAAAGGATGATTTTTACAAGCAGTGATTATTATGAAAGTCTAACTAGCACTGCAACGAAAAATACGAGAAAAACATTTTAATTGATTATTTACCCAATGGAATTTGTATGTCATTAATATATGAAATACTTTAATCACAGGACAATGTTCATAATGTGTTAAAGGAAAAAAACCTGATTACAAAATAAGTACAGTGTCGCTATCAAGTATATATGCACACAGAAAATAAAACTGGAGTATATACACCAACCTGTTCATGGTGGTAAACTGGGTAAAGAAGATATTTTTTTGCTCTGGCGAGTAGCTCAGTTGGTTACAGCATCATCCCAGTACCCCAAGTCTGTGGATTCGACCCCCAGTTAGGGCACATACAAGAATTAACCAATGATAACATAGCATCAAAACTAAAAAAGAATCAACCAATAAATGCACAAGTAAGTGGAACAACAAATCATTTCTCTTTCTCCCTTCCTCTCTCTCTCTCTAAAAATCAATAAATAATCAGTTTTGTCCTGACCAGTGTGGTTGGGCATCACCCTGCAAAGGGAAAGGTCTCTGGTTCAATTCCCAGTCAGGTCACATGCCTGGGTTGCAGGTTCAGTCCCTGGTTGGGGCACATACGAGAGGCAACTGGTCAATATTTCTTTCTACAATCAAGGTTTCTCTCCCTCCCGCCTATCCCCTCTCTCTAAAATAAAATTTTTTTTAAAGTTTTTTTCCATGTCCTAATATGCAATTTCCATTTTTTCAGAAATGAGCAACCTGTATTGCTTATGCAGTAAAATTAAATTACAGTAAGTAAAGGTAATCTGAAGAGAATCTGAAAATAAAGGTAATGTGAAGAGAAAATATGGCCAAAAAAGAGACAGTAGTGAATACCGGAAAGTGCTAAGGGAAGTAGACAGTGATATGACCAGAAGGGAAGATGAGTGAGGGAAACAAGTAATTATAAAGGTAAAGAGCATAAAACTTTGATTCGGAAAGCATGGATTTGGAACCCAGTTTTATTATCTACCAAATCTTTACACATGTGTGTGTGTACGTATGTAAAATGTACATATGTATATGTATGTACGTGTGTGTGTGTGTGTGTGTATATATATATCCTGGAGTTTTGAGGTCCAAAGTTAAAATGGGGTTATGTTTAAGAAAATATTTGTAAACCTTGAATTCCATACAAAGGTAATTATTCCCAGCAGCAAATAAAGATGAAAGATGAACAGAAACCCTATAGAAATCTTTGGTGCTAGGATAAGCTACGCCTACTTATGCCATTGCTAGTTAGCTCGCTGAATATGTCAATCAAAGGCAAAAATCAATTAAGCACTGTAGTATTATCAGTAATGATTTATAGTCTGATAATGTGTACTGTAAAAGGGAACTTAAACTCAATTCGAACTCTTCCTGGGCAGAACAATGGGATAAGCTGAAATTTAAAGTCATTAAATTGCAGAGTTAGCAAAATACTCTTTAAAAAACTAGTAGAGCACGGAAAATGTGAAACAATGTCATGCACAATGATGTTAGAATGATTTGGTGATACCAAACTATGCGATTTTGCATGAGTTTTTCTTTTCGCTACTATTCCTGGAATACTATTCCTTGGCCTGTACTGGGTGCTAAATAAATAGTACTTGAATAAAACAGTTAATGATAACATAAGTTTGAAATGTATTCTGGAGATAGGAAGCATGCTTTCAAGACTGGAAAGGGTATATTAAAAATAATTAACCAGCCCTGGCTGATGTAGCTCAGTGAATTGGGCGCGGGCTGGGAACCAAAGGGTCCCGGTTCGATTCCCAGTCAGGGCGCATGCCTGGGTTGTAGGCCAGGTCCCCAGTGAGGGCCATATGAGGAGCAACCATACATTGCTGTTTCTCTCCCTCTCTGTCTCCCTCCCTTCCCCTCTCTTTACAAATAAATAAATAAAATTTTTTAAAAAAATAAATAAAAAATAAAAATAACCAGTAGCAGAGGGATCGTTGGATGGAGCAAGGAAAGGTTATAGGCAAGGAAATCAATTTGGAAGCACTGATGAAAAGCCCACCTGTGATAAATGGATTTCATCAAACATTCCAGCCTGAAGAGTTAATAGTGTATGCCTGTGCAATGTTTTGAAAAAGAGTGTAGTGATTTACTAGCTAGAGCTCAGAGCTAAACTCTATATAGTTAAGGTCTAAACTCTAGTGGAAGCAGTGAGAATTAAAAGAAAGGACCTGGAAGGTATTCTGGGGTAGGACTGAACTGAATGGATGACACACTTAGATTAGGAAGATAAAGGAGTCAGCAGTTAAAGTTCATTACACTACTGAGTTTCTCTAGTGAGTCTCTGCTTTTTTTTTAAATTTTTTATTGATTATGCTATTACAGTTGTCCCATTTCCCCCCCTTTCTTCCCCTCCAGCCCTTACTCCCCCCTTTCCCCACCCTTTAGTTTTGTCCATAGGTCATACACATAAGTTCTTTTGCTTCTGCATTTCCTATACTATTCTTAACCTCCCCCTGTCTGTTTTCTACCTCCCATTTATGCTACTTATTCTGTGCCCCTTTCCCCCTTCTCCCCCTACCATTCCCTTGTTGATATTCCTCCACGCCTTATATAAATCCCTTTAACATTTCATACAGTAAAGGCTGGGTGATGATGAACTTTTTGAACTTGACCTTATCTGAGGAGCACTTTATCTGCCCTTCCATTCTAAATGATAGCTTTGCTGGATAGAGTATTCTTGGATGTAGGTCCTTGCCTTTCATGACTTGGAACACCTCTCTCCAGCCCCTTCTTGCCTGCAAGGTCTCTTTTGAGAAATCAGCTGACAGTCTTATGGGAATTCCTTTGTAGGTAACTGTCACCTTTTCTCTTGCGGCTTCTAGGATTCTCTCCTTATCTTTAATCTTGGGTAATGTAATTATGATGTGTCTTGGTGTGTTCCTCTTTGGGTCCAACTTCTTTGGGACTCTCTGAGCTTCCTGGACTTCCCGAAAGTCTATTTCCTTCACCAGCTTCAGGAAGTTCTCCATCATTATGTGTTCAAATAAGTTTTCAATTCCTTGGATTTCTTCTTCTCCTTCTGGCAGCCCTATGTTTTGTATGTTGGGCCGTTTATAGATGTCCTGGAGGTTTCTGAGCCCCTCCTCTGTTTTTTGAATTCTTGTTTCTTCATTCTTTTCTGGTTGGATGTTTTTTTCTTTCTGCTGGTCCACTATGTTGATTTGAGCCCCAATTTCCTTCTTATCCCTATTGGTTCCCTGCAGATCTCTCCTCATTTGTTCAAGTAATTGCCTCATTTGTTCAAGTAATTGTGATAATTTCTTGTCAAATTCTGTGGCCAACCTGATTACCAGTGTTTTAAACTGTGCATCTGATAGGTTGGCTATCTCTTGGTCAGTTAGTTCTGGAGTTTTGATCTGTTTTTTCATTTGGGCCATTTTTTCCCCCTGGTGCGCCTGTTATTTTAAGGGGCGGAGCCTTAGATGTTCACCAGGGCGGGTCAACTCACATCGCTATTTTGTGACGCTGTCTGTGGGGGCAGGGTAACCCTCATTGTTGTGATGTGACGCTGTCTGTGGGGGCAGGGTAACCCTCGTCACTGTGTTGTGACGCACCTGTGGGGGCGGGACCTGAGAGCACAATGGCGCCTGCTCCGCTCTCCGGACCCACACTGCTTTCCACAAGCAAGTTGAGCCCTTCTGCGCTGGCTCCAGGGTCACTCCGGGGTCGGTGGACGGGCCTGCACAGTTCCAAGCCCTCGTGGGTCTCCCCAACGAACTCTCCTGTGAGGCCGGGAGTTCCTCCAGCCGTCTCACCTCCCACAGGTGTTTTCAATCGGTGGTTTGAGGTTTTATTTCCCCGCTTTGATGGGTTGCGCCCTGCTTTTTCTCTTGGTTGGTCTGCACGCGAATTAGGACCTGCCCAGTCCACCAGTCTCGGCCCCGCTGGGTCCGGATGCGCTGGGCGCTGGCCACGTTTTGGTCAGGCACACCCATCTCGGCGTGCTGCAGCGTTGCCAGTCCCACTCCACAAACCGCGGTCTTGCCGTGCGCTCACCACCCAGCTCGCTGCGGAGTGGCCACGTGCTCTCTCTCCGCCTGGCTCCGCCCCGCTTACCAGACTGGATGTAAGTGTCTTCTTTAACTCCTTGGTTGTCAGACTTCCTTTCAGTTTGATTTTCTGTCGGATCTGGCTGTTTTTGTTTAATTAAATTGCTGTGTTTTCCTCGTTTGGTTGTGTGCGGAGGTATGGTGTGTCCACCTACGCCGTCATCTTGCCGGAAGTTGAAAAGCACCAACCGAGGCTCTGCTTTCTAATGTAGGAAAGAAGGCCCTTCCTATATACTTCTGTCTACATCTCTTTAGACATGCTTAGATTCAAAGGAGGCTAGGAAATTGAGTACTTAATTCCTAGTCTCAATAGTAGAGGACAGTAATAAGAACATAGTGGGAATGGATGAGAGTAATCTAACCTACAGTCTGTCGTATTCTAAACCCCCCACCCTGTCTGATGGCATTCTATGACTCTAAGACTTGGTATTAATTTAGAACCAGTGTCCAGTAAATTCTCAAAACTAAGCACAGCTTTGCCCTGACTGGTGTGTCTCAGTTGGGTATCATCCTACAAAGCAAAAGATCACTGGTTTGGTTCCCAGTCAGGGCACATGCCTGAGTTGTAGGTTTGGTCCCCGGTCAGGGCGTCTGGGAGAGGCAACTGACTGATGTTTTTTTTTCTCTCATATTGATGTTTCTCTTCCTCTCTCCTTCCTCCTTTCTCTAAAATAAATCTAAAAAAAAAAAAAAAAAAGAAGCAGCACATTTTTTCCAGTGTGAAGCTACTTTGATAAGTATCCAAAGGTCTCTTTGGAGGAATAGGAGGACTAGCCATAGTGATAGTACTGTAGAATTTGTCTCTAGGGTTATTTGCCCTCATCTTATTTCAAGGGGTCCTAGGAAAGTAGGTGAGTAGTAGGCTCTCTTCGCTAGTTTGGAGGGATTTTTTAAATATAAAACAACTAAGACTTTAGTATTTTACTCATCTATTTTGGTCCCATGATCAATTAGATATTACTAAATATCCCTGCTGGTCAGATCATTCAATTACCACAAGGTCCTGCTCCTTATTCCTAATCATGTCCATTTGTCTCTGATAATTGAGTTTTCTGCCTTCTAAGAATCTGTATCACCTTTGAAATCATGGCACCTATATCAATTGCAGCATCCCCAGCCAAAGAGAACCACCACTAGTACTTTCAAAGATCCTGACTCACCCTTTATTATCATTGGTAGTTAACTAATTATTAATACAAAGAGGGGGGAGAAAAGGGACTTAGACACTGAGCTTAATAAAATGGGGAGTGTGAGCCTCTTCGCTTTGCCAGGAAGCTACAGCTCTTCATACTCCAGGTGATTATAACATTGCTCTGCCAAGGGAATTAGCACTCCTCCTTTCATCCCTCCAGCACCGAATTGTTGGGGGCAGGTAAGGGTAATTCATATATCTACAGTGGGGAATTGTAGCCCTGTGTTTTTACGTGTGTCAAGGAGCAAAGTCTCTCGTGGAACATAAGCCAGCATGCATGGACCCATGTTCGTGGAAGCAGAATCTCCTGTGGGGAAATCAGGCTGGCATGTTCCTTAGATTTAAAATAAAACCTTGCTCTTGCTAAGAAATCTCTCTCTCCCTGGATCAAAAGAACAAATGCTAAAGTTTAACTAGCTTCCTTAGACTGATACTAATCCTTTGAAAGTTCAGCCATACCTCTTGTCTTTGCATAACCCTTTTGATGTACCTTCTGGGCTGTCTACCACCTAAAGCGAATCTACAATCTACGCATGGTTAATGAATACCATTCTGAGGTAATGTCCTGGAGAACAGCAATAAAAACCCCTGGACCCAAGGCTCAAGGCCTTTCCAAGATCATAATGGAGGGGACGCACAGTCCTGGAATTTCTAGTCCATTATAAAATTACGTGTAAAATTATTTACACGCAGCCATGGCATACAAATCCTGCTGGCCAGAATTTGCAACAGGCAGGGGGTGGGGATGGAGGGGGCACAGAGGGAGCTGCTGAACTACAAAGGCATGTCAGTCTAACTAGGGGGTGTAAATCCATCCAAAGCCTAAGTTGGGAAATTTATTGACCAATTTGGAAAAGCTCTGGTCTTTTCCAAGCCCAAACTAAGGGAACAAAGACGGGCTCCCCCCTTTCTCACCCGATAACCCTCACGAGCCTGTTCTGTCCATGGCCATATGGCCTTAGTAGCCGCATAGTCATTGCTGTGAGGACTCCACACACAATCTCCCAGAGGGTGCCCGAATACCTCAGCAGAATAATGGACTGCAGCTGGAAACACACACTAAGTTAGCCAGATGCTGGACTGGACCGTGCTTTAATATGCAGCAGAAACTCTGGGCAGTGGCCTTTATTCTGGCTCTACTGAAGACAAGTTGGATGTTTTCCACGGTGGGACAAACAGAAATGGGACATTGGGAATTCAGAAGGGGAACCCTCTTAATTTTACATCGTCAATAAAGTTCACATAAACCTGTCCTCACACGTGGGTGTTAGGAAATTCTTTTCTTCCAGACGCTGCAAAAACTTCTCAACGGATAACACCTTCACCTGTGTATTTCTTAAATTCTTGGTGAAGGGAATGTACTTAGCACTCTAAGGATACACGATTACAGGCGAATTACACTGAATTTAGTGGTAAATTCATAATATAAATGGACAAATTCCATATTCTGTAAATTAAGTGAGCCATGCAGTGTTTTATGCACATTTTCATTGCATGTTACATTTTGGAGAAATAAGCAGGAACCTTATACTGAATAGCCCAGAAGTTGTGATTAACACTGGGTATCACAAGAAGCTTTCTGTTCTTTTATCAGTCAGGATCCCAGCTGGAAATAGATGGCATATCAACGTCAGGGTAATTTGAGACCTGGCTAATAAGGCACTATTTGCAAAGGCAGAGTTTAGGGAAGCCTGGAACCTAGAAGAAGAAAGTGATATGGAGAGGACCACCTTGATAACAGCTGAGATCCTCATGTGGAAAGAGTTTGAGAAACAAACATTCTGACCTCACTCCTGCCTTCCATTCTTCCGGAACTCTTTGCTGGCCAGACCCAACTAGAAGCCAGGGAGAAAGGGATATAATTCATAAGGATCAATCTGTGGAGAATGGAGCATGGAGAAGGGTGGGCTATTGATCTGGAGAGGCAAATAGAAGAAATTCATTACATTAATAAATAATACCTTTCCTCATCTGTCCAATTTCTTCTCTCTGTTTCTGAGAATACCTGACTTCATAGTATTTTACAACTTACCACCTTCTAACCTACAGTATTTCCCCGCCCCCCCGCAAAGCTTATAATTGTGGTGTACAATTTATTTCAAAGTCAACAAAATCTAAATTGATTTTTTAAAATTGTTTTCACCAGTGGTGAAAACACTCTAGGCAGAGGGAAATGCAGACTGAAAGATTTAGACATATAAAAGGAACAAAAAGACACATAAAAGGAAACACTGGGGTTTGTGGAACTATGGGAAGTCAGAAACCAGTGAGAAGGCTGGCACGATTATGAAAGACCTTTCAATGCCAAACATTTTTGGCTTTTCTTATAAGCAGTGGGGAAAACCAGGAGAGTAAAAGCAGTATCACTGGCTTGAAAGGTAAGCTGTAGGAAACTAGATAAAGGGAAACAATGAATTTACAGTGAATAAAGTTGAAACAGATGGAGTTTTGCAAAATGGCTGTTAGAGGGGGATGGGGTCTCAGAGCTAGCCAATCTTATTTACTGATGAAGAATTTGAGATGACTTTAGAAAAGGTTGAAATGATCAGAAAATGAGTGAAGAAGGCAGTGGCACTTACAGCCCGCTGTAAACTCCATTTGCCTTCCCAGTTTATCAGCCCATCACTGCCCCTTCCCATAGGAAACATCGAAAAATTACTGTTTAAACCAGTACAAAGCATGGGTGCATTGCTGGAGAATTGGAAAAAAAAAAGTGAGCTCGAAGAGCAAGAAAGGGAAAGCTGTAACTAGATGTGAAATGCAAACGGTAAGAAGATTGATTATGATATTGGGAAGCAAATGTGCTCTCCAGGAGATTTCTGATGAATGAAACCGAGAATACTTATGACTGGTTAAATTTAATTTTAAATCCTAGATCTAGTAATCATATTTTGTATGTGCCCTGACTGGTTGACGCACTAATCAACTGAGCTATTCAACTTGAGCCAGATTTCTTCACAAGGGTATTAGGGTTTAGTTTATGTCCATTTTTAGGTCGAGGGGTAAAACCTGGGCAATTGTTGAGAAACCTTAGATTTGCCCAAAAAGAATAACAATATATTTCTTTGGGGAGAGCGGAAGGACGGGACGCTGGCTGTGTTTAAGATCGGGGTGTCAAAGAACCAAGACATGCTGTCAGCTGAGGAAGTCCCCACAGACGGAAAACCGAGCAGGAGCAGAGGCCCCACCTTTAGTGCCCCGGAGCGGGGCGTGGTCTCCTGGATCCCGCGTTGGGCGAGGCCGGCGCGCAGCGCAGCCACGTGACTACGTGGCCTCTTGGAATACCGACGCATGCGTGCAGCGCGCTCTCTTCCGAGGAGGCGGCTGAGGCGCTGGTGGCGGTGCTGTGAGGGCTGAGGGGATTGAGACCGTGGAAGTGCCATCTTCGGCTCTGTTAGCCCAGGCTGCGGCTTATGGCATTGAGTCGCATCCACCGTCAGGTCAGTTGGGGTGGGCGCGTTGGAATTGGCTGGAGAGGGGGATTCGCTGGGCACGGAAGGCTTGCGGTCTTTCAGGCCGTACTGGGGCCGGGTCCTCGGGCTCCCGCCGGGTTTGCGGCCTGGCCTGCCCTCGGCGCCCAGCTGTCCCTTCCTTTCCGCTTCCCACCTGTTGGTGGAGCAGTGCGAGGTTGCTTTTCTTAGACGACTGTTTCTGTGAGGGGCGGGGAAATGTGGGCCTGCACCTTGGTTTAGGAAGCTATTTGGGGGTAAGTCGGAAGCCCTTGCTCCCTCAAGAGCTTGAAACGGCGTGGCTGGGACGACTGGAAGTGGAAGGAGCTCACTAGTCGCCGACAGAACGTTGTGAAATATAATACAAATTCTGCTAATAAAGCTTAATTTAGGAGCCCTGTAGGACGCGTTCCGCATTCTGACCACGTAAGCCACATTTTGGGGACCCTGAGGCACAGCGCGCCAGAGATAAGCCAAAGATTTTTGCCAGGATAGGGTAGAGGCAGAGAAATCTAGACATTGAAGACCTTTTAAAGAAGTCTGTTAAAGAAAAATGTCTATTTTAAGTTAATAAGTAGTGCTGCTCTTAATGTATGATTGATGATGGTACTAGAATACTGCATTTTATTCTATTAGATTGTTACTTTTTTGGTATTCATGGTGCCTTCTCTTTGAGGATAAATAAGGTTATTTGGGAACTGATCCGGTCTGTTCAGAAATATGTTAAACTTTTCTACAGCTGGAAAGGTTGAAGCTTAAAGCAAGTTTCATAGATGTAGGTATGAAGCTCACATTGAGACTTACGTGTTTTGGGTTCTTTAGGAGCTTAATTAGCTTGGAAAAAAACCCAACAAACAACTACTGTTAGGTATTTCCTCCTCCCCCCGCTTATAACCTCAATCTAGAGTTGCAAAAGTTGGAACTTTCCACTCTACATCCTTTGGTAGGCTAAAGGTGAATGAAAGGAATTCTTCTGAAGACGACTAGTTCTTGGATTGTGAACTCTAGAATAATTAGGGTTGACCAGTGTTGGCTAATTATTAGTAGATGGCATGAGACGCTTGAAAATTGAAAAGCGTAAATTTTTTAGTGTCACTACAGTATTTGGTAGTATTTTTACTTATTTGAAGAAGAAAACTAATTTTATAAATCAAATGATAAAATTTTTGTTTGTATGTTTCAAGTGAAAGAACAGAACCATGGTATGTTAGCAATTACGCGTAAAGCATAGGATTTTTTTTTTTAAATAGCCAAAGGAGAAAGTAGTAGTTTTAGCTAAATGATGATTTTTTTTTTTCCTAAAAAATCTGAGGGGTGCTGGTTTTTGCAAGTGTGTATGTATGTTTTATTCTTGTTTCTGGAACATAATAAGTGTTTAATAGGTGGAAACTGTACAAAGATCAATCTGTGACCATTCTACTTAGTTTCTGAAAACAGTTGCTAAAACCATTGGTTATGAGAGACTTTTTTTAACAGCCTGAGCCTTATCTGTGGATGAGGCACAGAGTAACTTGAAGGTTGCAAAGTTTGTTGATTTGTATTGCTCAAACTCCTGACTTTCAGTCCTTAGTGATGTCTTCAGATTTTTATGTGTTTCTCTGTTAATGAGAATAATTACTTAACACTGTGGGCATAGAGTTAATATAGTTATGAGATCAAACTTCCCCTTTTAAATTATGTATGGGTTATTTAATTCATCCTCCAGATTTTACCATAGCAGATTGAATTGTTAGTCATAAGTTTAATGTATGACACCCTGGCCAGGTGGCTCAATTGGTTGGAGAGTTGTCCCTATGCACCAAAACAGTCTCTGGCTAGTGTGGCTTAGTGGATTGAGTGCTGGCCTGTGAACCAAAGGGTCACTGGTTCGATTCCCTGTTGGGCCGGGCACATGCTTGGCTTGCAGACCAGGACCACCGTCAGGGGTGTGAGAGGCAACCACACATTAATGTTTCTCTCCCTTTCTCCTTCCCTTCCCCTCTCTCTAAAAATAAATAAATTTTTTTTTTTAAAACGTCTCTGGTTTGATCCTGGGTCAGGGCACAGAAGGGAGGCAACTTCTCTTTCTCCCCCGCTTCTCTCTCTCTTAAAAAAATCAATAAACATACCCTCTGGTGAGGATTTAAAAAAGTTTAATGTATGTCATAACTAAACTAAAAGTTAAAGGCATGCTATAGAACTGTATTTTTTCCTGTACTGCATATTTATTTTATTATGTTCCCTTTTGTACTTGTGAACTTTATGCCTCTCATGATTTTATAAGAAAGTGCAATGTATTAAAAGGGCATTGGTTGTTTTGGTGAGTTGGGTAAAGTAGGAAACTTTAATTAGTCTGAGAGAAGAACATGAGCCAAGGTTCAGACTGAAGAACGTTTTGGGTTCTGTAAATGCCAATGAGGAGGAATACTGCAGGATTAATAAGTTTGAAAAGTTAAGTTGGGACCAGTTATAGCATTCACTTTTTCAGCAAATTCAAGATGGGGAAAAAATGTGGGAAAATGTAAGAAAAGTATAGGATCAATCCAGGAGGTCCAACACCTGACTCTTGTGAATTTAATCAACAGAGAACAAACAGCCACTGAGAGAATTAGCAAATAAATATAAAACCTAAAAATTGAATGATGTAAATGTCTAGACTAAAGTAGGCCTGCAAAATGAAATGGCAAAGACTCATCTTAAGGCATGTCATTGTGGAATTTCAGAACATAATGAAGAAAGAAACTAAAATCTTCCATGGGAAAAAAAATAACAGGTTACATATAGAAGTAATGAATAAAAATGGTATCAGCTTTTCTCAACAGGAACACTAGATGCTAGAAAACAGTGAATAGATTCCTTCAAAACTCTTAAGAAAAACTATTTTCAGCCCTGGCTGGTATAGCTCAGTGGATTGAGCGCGGGCTGGGAACCAGAGGGTCCTTGTTCGATTCCCCATCAGGGCACATGTCTGGGTTGCGGGCCAGGTCCCCATGAGGGCCATGTGAGAGGCAACCATACATTGCTGTTTCTCTCCCTTTCTGTCTCCTTCCCTTCCCCTCTCTCTAAAAATAAATAAAAATAAAAAATAAAAATCTTTAAAAAAAAAAAAACTATTTTCATTCTAGAATTTCATATTCAATCTATCATTCAATTACGAGTATTTTAGAATTGGAAATTTTTAATTTTTTCATCCCCACATACTCTTTTTCAGAAAGTTATAGAAATGATTCTCTAAAAGAGCGAGTAAATTAAGAAAGTAAATATTGTGGCTGTTACAAATGAGATTTATCCCAGGAGATAAGTGAAGGGAATTCTTTGGATCAAAATGAACGAACAAACCTAGACAAGACAAATCAGTCTGAATCCTGGAGAAGGTTTGATGGTTTTAGAAAGGATGTCTCCAGAAGAGAACATGGAATTGATGAGTGTGACAGCCAGTTGTTTTTGAGGGAATTCTATAAGAGTTCTCCAAGGCTGTGGGGTCAGTTTTCACAGACAGCCAAACATATGAAAATTAATGAGGAAAGATTTAAAGAGGTAGTAGCAAGGAAATGTAATTATAGTATATAAGGTAACTTGGGAAAAATGTTTACATAGGCATACTAATGTAAATCTGAATATTGATTTAATTCCAAACTGGTAGAATTATATTGGGAGCACAAAAAGGGAAATTGTGCACATACCTTTATTATGATAGCTAAATTCAAATCTCTAATAGAAGAGCAGCAAAAAATACCTAAAATTGGAAGGGAAAAAAACCCCAAGAAATAACATATACCTCCAGATCAACTCTGTTGACTTTTTGAAGTCTTTTTTTCCTCCTAAAACTTCAGATAGATATAAAACGCATTGTGAAGTTCATCTTGTTTTCCTCGCTAATTTTAAAGTCTAAATCATAAGTTTGGATAGCACTTTCTAAGAAATTTCATTGTTTGCAGTTATACTTCCATTTCTGTGAATATAGTTTTTAAGATTTTCACATGCTTTTATCTTACCGGATATTCTGAATAGCCCCGTGAAGCAGATAATGCAATTCTCATTAGTCCCATTTAATATGAAAAATAAGACTGACCTAGGATCAGGACTTACTCCCCGCTAACACCGTTCTTTGTAATATTTACCATACTGTGTTACTTGTGATGAAAGAAGGACATGGAAATTCCTAGTCTTTTGTACTTTATTTTTCGTAATGTACTTACAATTTAGCTGTTTCCCTTTTTGTTTTATTGTGGTAAAACCACATAACTGCCCTGGTTGGTGTGGCTCAATGGATTGAGTGCCGGTCTGCAAACCAGAGAGTCCCTGGTTCAATTCCCTGTCAGGGCATGCCTGGGTGGTGGACCAGGTCCCTGGTTGGGGGCGTGCAAGAGGCAACTCATGGATGTGTCCCTCATGCATTAATGATTCTCTCCCTCTTTCTCTCTCACCCTCTCTAAAAATAAATAAATAAAACCTTTATTTAAAAAAAAGTAACAAAATTCATCTTAACTATTTTTATGTATACATTTCAGTAGTGTTAGGTATATTCACGTGGTTGTGAAACAGATCTCCAGAACTTGTTCATCTTGCAAATCCGAAACTATATCCATTAAACACAATTCACCATTAAACCACGATCCCCTTTCTTCCTCTTTCTAGTACCTGGTAACCATCATTATGCTTTCTGTTTCTATGAGTTTCACTACTCTAAGTACTTCGCATAAGTACAATTATACAGTATGTGTCTTTTTGTGAGGGGCTTATCTTACTTGGCATAAGGTTCATCCAATTCACATAGCATATGACAGAATTTCCTTCATTTTTTTTTAAAGATTTTATTTATTTATTTTCAGAGAGAGGGGAAAGGAGGGAGAAAGGGAGAAAGAGCAATGTATGGTTGCCTCTCACATGGCCCTCACTGGGGACCCGGCCCGCAACCCAGGCATGTGCCCCGACTGGGAATCGAACCGGGACCCTCTGGTTCCCAGCCCGTGCTCAATCCACTGAGCTACACCAGCCGGGCAGGATTTCCTTCATTTTAAAGGCTGAATAATATTTTATTCTATGTACTTGTATATACTACATTTTGTTTATCAATTTATTTGTCAGTGGACATTAGAGTTGCTTCCTCCTTTTGGCCTTTGTGGATAGCACTTCTATGAAATGGTTTGCTTTTTGAGATCCTGCTTTCAGTTAATTTGGATATATATCTGAAGTTGGATTTTATGATCTTATGGTAGTTCTATTTTGAAAATTTTAAAAAAGATTTTATATATTTATTTTTAGACAGAGGGCAAGAGAGGGAGAAAGAAAGGGAGAAAAACATTAATGTGTGGTTCCTCTTATGCACCCCTCTCTGGGGACCTGGCCTGCAACCCAGCCACGTGCCCTTACTGGGAATTGAACCAGTGACCCTTTGGTTTGCAGGCGGAGCTCAATCCACTGAGCCATGCAGGCCAGGGCTACTTACTTATTTTTAAGACAAATGAGCAAAAATAAGTTTCCTGGTACCTAGTGCTGACAAGGGGAGATGGAGAAATGGACATTCTCATGCATGGGTTAATCAGTTAGGAATGCATTTGTCTTCAAGTAATGGAAAACCTGTCAATTGATAGTTTAAACAGCTAGGGATTTATTCTTCTCATAGAGTATGAATCTTGCACTGTGTTATTAACATCTTGATGATGTCAGGGTTGGCATTCTTAATTTTTCTGGCCAGTCCCTATTGACTGCTTCATGTACATAGGTTATTTCAGATATGCTCACATTCAAGGTAAGAAAGAATGATAGAACATACCTGTATATTATTTGTGACTCTCTGTTTCTCTCTCTCTTTATCGTCACCTGAGGATATTTTTTTTCCCTATTGCTTTTAGAGAGAGAAACATCTATTGGCTGCCTTCTCATGTGTGCCCCGACCAGAGACTGAACCCACAGCCTTTCAGTGTAGTGGACGATGCTCCAGCCAATGAGCCACACTGGCTTACTCTCCCCCTCTTTTAATTTTTTAATCAGGAAAGCAAAGTCTTTTCTCCAGAGCCTGCAGCAGATGTCCTTTTCAGTCTCTCCATCCCTCCTTACATAGGGTTAGCTGTCTTGCTTCTCTGAACACACACAGTGTTTTATTAGGAAGATGGTGAGAGGGTATAGTGGGTAGGCAACTAAAAGTTTTGCAAATGGCTACCGTAATTTTTCCAGAGACAGATTTCCAGCATCTTCCCAAATTTAATGTACATGTATTCTTTGATCCAACAGTTCCATTGTTCATAGTTCACTCATGAATAAATTCTGTTCCTGGAATTGTTTAGAGAACTTGATAGAAGTATAATACAACTTTCTGAACGTAAGCCTAGACTTCAGAATCGTTGGATTTGGGGCCAAGGAATCTGCATTTTTAACTTATTTAGGTAACTGTTTTGGAGCTGGGTTTGAGAATTTCTCTGTAGACTATAATGAAACCCCAGTTTTTAAAGTAGGCATAAAATTGCAAAAAAAGAAAAACTAGCCAGCCAACCATTGGTATACTGTAACTGGCTTTTCTTAAGGCAAAACAAAACCGTCCTTTTTTTACCTTCACTTCTGTTGAATAATTGCAGATAAGCCAAAAGAAGAAAGCTTCAGCCCAGTAATTTGAGGAAAACAACTGTTAACAAAAATCAACATTTTTATTGGGTATAAAACAGTTTATTTAGTATAAATCCTTATAAATACATGTGTTGTATATATATAGTGGACTTCTTTTTGTATAAACACAGACATATTCGCTTTAATTATATTTATTAATCTATTACATAAATATGCCATTTACTAAAGCAATTGTCTTTATTTTTTATTTTTTTATTTTTAAAAAGATTTTATTTATTTATTTTTAGAGAGAGCGGAAGGGAGGGAGAAAGGGAGAGAAACAGCAATGTATGGTTGCCTCTCACATGGCCCTCACTGGGGGCCCGGCCCGCAACCCAGGCATGTGCCCTGATTGGGAATCGAACTGGGACCCTTTGGTTCCCAGTCCACGCTCAATCCACTGAGCTACACCAGCCAGGGCTTTTATTTTTATTTTTTAAAATTATTTTATTGGCCCGGCTGGTGTAGCTCAGTGGATTGAGCGCGGGCTGGGAACCAGAGGGTCCCGGTTCGATTCCCAGTCGGGGCACATGCTTGGGTTGCGGGCCGGGCCTCCAGTGAGGGCCATGTGAAAGGCAACCGTACATTGCTCTTTCTCCCTACCTTCTCCTCTCTCTGAAAGTAAATAAATTAAAAAAAAAAAAAAAAACTTTAAAAAAAAATTATTTTATTGTTGTTCAATTACAGTTGTCTTCATTTTCCTCCCACTACTCCCCTGTACCCCAGCCAAACCAACCTCCCTCCCTTGCTTCCACCATCCCCTTGGTTTTGTCCATGTGTCTTTTATAGTAGTTCCTGAAAACCCTTCCCGCATTGTAGCCTCCCCTATCCCCTCTGGTAATTGTTAGATTGTTCTTAATTTCAATGTCTCTGGTTATATTTTGTTTGCTTTTTTCTTTTGTTGATTATGTTCCAGTTAAAGGTGAGATCATATGATATTTGTCCCTCACCACCTGGCTTATTTTGCTTAGCCTAATGCTCTCCAGTTTCATCCATCCTGTTGCAAAGGGTAGGAGCTCTTTCTTTTTGCTGTGTAGTATTCCACTGTGTAAATGTACCATAGTTTTTTGATCCACTCGTTTACTTAGGTTGCTTCCAGCACTTGGCTATTGTAAACTGTGCTGCTATGAACATTGGAGTGCATGGGTTCTTTTGAATTGATGTTTCAGGGCTCTTAGGGTATAATTGCCAGGTCAAAATGCAGTTCCATTTTTAGTTTTCTGAGGAAATTCCATACTGTTTTCCACAATGGCTGCACCTGTCTGCATCCCCACCAACAGTGCACTAGGGTTCCCTTTTCTCCACATCCCTTCCAACACTCGTTTGTTGATTTGTTTATGATGGCCATTCTGATCGGTGTGAGGTGCTATCTCATTGTTTTAATTTGCATCTCTCTTATGGCCAGTGATGCTGAGCATCTTTTCATGACACTATGCCCTCTGTACGTCCTCTTGGAGAAGTGTCTGTTAAGTCTTTTGCCCATTTTTTGATTGGGTTTTTTGTTTTCCTGGAGTGGAGTTATGTGAGTTTTTAATGTATTTTGGAGATCAAACCCTTGTCCGAGGTATCATTGGCAAATATGTTTTCCCATATAGTTGGTTCTCTTTTCATTTTAATGTTGTTTTCTTTAGCCATACAGCTTTTGAATTTGATGAGGTCCCATTTGCTTATTCTTTCCTTTATGTCCCTTGCTTTAGGGGACATACCAGTGAAGATGTTGCTGCGTGGAATGTCTGAGATTTTCTTGCCAATGTTTTCCTCTAGGGCTTTTATGGTGTCACAATTTATATTTAAGTCTTTTGTCTACCTTGAATTTATTTTTGTGTATGGTATAAGTTAGTGATCAAGTT
>PVJI01022008.1:0-26067 GCA_004026765.1 Micronycteris hirsuta
GATGGGCGGAGCTCAGGGTGCTCTAGACCAGGCCCTCTAAAATTGTGCTGTGTGTACAAATCCCCCAAGGGGTGTTGGGTAAGTGCAGATTTTGACTCAGCAGGTCTGAAGGGGGCCAAGAGGCCGCATTTCTAACAAGCACCGGGTGATGCCCCCGCAGCTGGGCTGAGGCTCACACAGGGAGTAGCCAGCCTGGGCCGGCCTAGGTCTTCCTTCCCCCACACTCACGCGCCCCTCCTCAGGCTGGGCTGTCGGACTGCTGTGGTCATCCATTCCCACCTGGCCTGTCCTCCCCGGCCCTTTGTCCGTCTGCTCGTCATTTTCGAGTGCCTTTGACATTCATGTTTCTCCCTCCACCTTATGTGAGGGTGGATAAAGGCATTTCTTGCCATCTGGCGAGAAATCAACTTCCCTAAGATAGGCTGACCTGGGGTAACATTAAAAAAAGGAAAGTTTAATTGGCTGCAATTAGCACAAACAAATTGGTTTGACATCGCTGCAATGATCGGTTTTTCCTTCTTGACTAAATGCAGTTCATCCCTCAACTTGCCAAGTAAAGACCCAGAATAGACTTTGGAAAGGTTGGTGGCCCCCCTCCCAGCATCGGTGGGCTCTGTGGGCCCATGGCTTTGAGTCCAGGGCCTGGGCTGGGGAATGGGTGGTGTGGAAGGGAGGTGACTTCTCCTGAGCCTTTGCCCTGTGCAGGACACCCTGCCGGGAGGGGGTGGGGGGATCGGGTTGCCTTGTCTCACCCTCGTTCTGCAGAGGCATTTGAGGCCTGTTTTTAGGAGGAGGACATTCAGGCTTGGCTGAGTGTAGTGGCAAAACTGGACTTGGTTCTGTGTCTGATTCTGAAGTCAGTGCTCTTTGACCCCATATGGCTTCCAAGCAGGACCAAGACTAGGGAGAAAGAAAGAGATATTCCCCTGGGGCACCAGATTTAAGAAAGAGGGACAAAAACCTCAGGAGTAAAGATAGATAATATTTTAATACATTCTTTTTAAAAATAAAAATTAATCCAAAATATCCATGATAAAAAAAATTACCCAAATTTCAACAAAAGGCGGGATTCGATAGGGCTGGGGTCAGGGTGAGGAGCATGAGGCCGAGTGTGGGGTGGAGTCTGGTCTTTATTTAACATCTGGGTGTTTTGTTCATTGTGGACTTTCAGCTGGGCCATCCTCCATGGGAAGGGAGCGGTCAGGGCCACTTGTGGGCACCAAGTGGCGGTTGTGCTGTGGCCTTCTGACGCCATCTCCTTTCCAAACAGAGAAGCCAGAATGTTTCGTGGTCTGCCTTTCCCATCTTTGAGCAATGTGATTCCTTCCAGAAGCAGGGGTTGGGGTGAGGATTCAGAAGGGCCCTGCTTCCTGGTTTAGGGTGCTGTTCCCTGATAGGCAGAGGCAGGGGCTGGGGGTCTCCTGTGCTCAGGGCACTGGGTAAGAGGACAATCTGCAGGGTGGCCTGATCCACCTGGACCCTCTGCCCTTTTCGATGCGGACTGACCCATTGTAGGAGAGTCATCTGTCCTCACTCCTCCAAGCCTGCCGATTGCTCCCCAGACCAGGGGCTGCCTGTAGGAAGGGCGGCTGTGGCACTGAGCGGTCCCTGCCTGGACGGCAGCTTTGCTCCCACTGAGCAGACAGGAGGAGCATTGGGCTCCCTCCCCAGTCAGTGTGTGAAGATTAATTAGGTAAGTCTGCAAAGGGTCTGGAAGTGAGAGGTGCAGCCCTCTCTTCTCCAGGTCCTTTCCCCAGGGATGAGACATTTCAATGGGGTGTCGAGAAACCCTTGCCTCGGCCCTGGGAGGAGGCTGTCCCCACTTCTCGCCTTGCCCTCCTCTGTCCCCCAGACCCTCCATATCTCCTCTCCTCTGCCTCCTGCCCCAGCAAATCAATTTCAGCAGGGAAAGAAACAAGGCTATTACAGTTAACATCACTCCGCCCGGAGTCGCCGGGTCTTCGCTATTCATCATTCCTAATTAATTAAAAAGTAATTACTTATGGATCCGACTTTCATTATTTACACCCCCCAGGCTGTGAGGATATTACTTTCCTTGGTCCCTCTGGTATCTAAACTGCTCTGCTGCCAGCAATTGCAGTGCCAAGCATGGCGAGGACTGGATGCACACAGCCATCCTAGCTGGGGGGATCTGAGTCCCCATCAGAGGCCATGCTGGCTGGGGAATCCGCAGCCCCCACTGAACCCTGGAGGGGAGTGTGGGGATCTGGGGCTACCCAGGTCTGCTCAACCTAGCCGCTCAATCTTCTCAATACTGGAATGGCCTCCAGGCCCTGCTACTCAGCCATGTGGTCACAGATCAGTCTTACCAGCATCACCTGAGAGCTTATTAGAAATACAGACCCTGGGTCCCTGCCCCACACCTGCCAAATCAGAATCTGCATTTTCGCAACATGCCCAGGACTTTCTGGAACATGTTTGGTGTGAGAGGCACTGCCCCAGTGGACAGAGAGCAAAACTCGTCTGTGCCAGCTCATCCGGGTGCTGTGTGCACTGTGTGGGCTGCATATCACACCGCCTTGGGGGGCCTGTGACTTCCGGTCCCAGCCCCCCACCTCCCAGCCCAGGGTCCTCAGTGTGCTAATTCCTGCCCTGTCCACCCATGAGTTGTTGTCAGGATTAATCCGGATGATGTATATGAAAGTGCTTTGGAAGCCCTAAGTGGAATTTCAAATGGCATCCTAATAAATTCTCACCCAGCCCATCACCGTTCACCACCTCCCCAGGCTGCTCCCCCCACCATTCAGTCCTTTGCAATTGCTTTCTTGCCTCAGAATTTATTTGCTCAGAGTTCTATCTGCTCCCTCCTGTCGGAGCAGGCATAATCTGGCAAATGAGTCCAGGCTAATCACTCAGGGCTGTGGGGCGATATTTCCCTCCTCCTGATCCCGTAACACAGTTGGAACATAAAGGGCACTTGACACGTGAGGCTTCCTTTCCTCTGAGGCTTACAAAGTGTGCAAACTTGGATAAGTGATTTCTCGGCGTGTCGGTTTCCTCAGCTGTCAAGCGGGGGTGCTCCCACTCTCAGTGGCTGTGAAGAATCAATGAGCTCATTAGCAGTCGTCACTCAATACATTGCAGTTATTATTATCATCCTTGCCTCAGTCTGAGGCTCGGCCCCAGCATCTCCAGGAGCTGAGGGGAGGTGCCTGGGGAAGGCTGACTATTTTCTGCATTCATGGCCAGGGCTGTCTGGGCAGAAATGGGGACTGTGGTGACACAGCCGTGAAGGCCACTCGGTGGGGGGGGGGTCCAGGGTGCCATGACTTTCTCTAGCTGAGAAGGACTGAGGGGTCCTGAGTAATGAATGGGTGTGGGCTTCAAGGTGGCGGCCAGATATTGTGTCCTGGTCCCTTGGTGACGTCTGCCACTCAGGTGCTTGGGTGGATGGGGTGGAGGGTACAGTGGGTGGGAAGTTCTGATCACGGCAGCCACCTGCCTGAGCAGAAGCTCTGGGCGTGCTCGTGAGGACAGTCCTGCTGGACTTGTGCAGTGACATCGGACACACTGGGAGATGGCAGACGCAACTGCCCTGTTCCTTTCTCACTTCTTACTGTGTAAGAGACAACCAGAACAGAAGCGGGGGAGTGGCGGAGTGGTGGGATGGGCGAGGGGGTGGGTGGCGATGATGAGGTGGAGGGTGTGAGAGAGGGAAGGAAAGACCAGCATGCTCCAGGAGGTCCTGGCAATGCAGACCGTACGCCCTAAGGTGGGGTCCAGAGGAGGACATCAACCACTGCAAAGCTGACTGCAAATCTGGGGCAGGAAGGTTCCTCAACAGCCTCCTTCTGGTCCTTTAACTGTCTCTCCAAACTCCAAGGAAACTTCTCAGCCATCGCTGGCAGGGGCCATCGGCGCCTGTGGTCACTACAGCTGCTCACTCCCCACTTCCATAGATGGAGCCCCTTCTCCCTGCCCCACACCTCCCAATGTCTTCGTTCCTTTTCCCAACAACACACAACAGGACAATGGACTGTGATATTAAATAGCATTTTGTTTTCATCATGGCCGAGGCATCAGGCCGTCTGGTTTGCCTGGGTTTGGTTCTCTGTATTTTCTGCTCCTGCATTCCAGGGTGAGGTGCTGCTTGCTTGTCTTGGCTGCAGCCAGAAGCTGCAATGGCTGACCTTCCTCCTCCTGGGAGAGCCTGGGCTCTGGGTAGAAGGGAGAGGGCTGGGACTTCACACAGACAGAGGTAGGGACAGCAACAAGAGGGGGATTCCCCAGGGGTAGGAAGGAGGAGACAGCTCCCTCCTACCTTGAATTCTGCTCCCTTGAGGTGCCCTGGAGGGGCTTGCGGGGAGTAGGGGGCCAGCACCAGGGCTCCCCGCTTCAGCAGAGCTCAAGCCTGGACCTAACACACACACCGTGGAGCTGCTGGACTTCAAGGGACCAGCACAGACCACAGACTCCTTGGATGTGTGTGTCACTTTGCAAGGATCACTTGTTCCTTCCCAGGATCCTGGCCAGAGAGACAGCAGAGAGGACGCCCCAGCACTGAACAGAATCAAGTTGCTTAGTTTCTTACCATCCCCGTAGGAGTCAGACTTAGAGTTAGACTGGAAGAAAATAAAGTCATGCACCCTTCCTTGCAGTCTCGAGATGCCCACTGCAAATTTGTTCCATTGCAAGGCCCCAGAAGGAGGAGGCGAGATTGCTTCATTAGATGAATGGTTTTGCTCTCCCAGGTCTCTCAGCTTCTCGGTCCACCAGTTTCCACCTTGTCCAGGTAATGAACACGGTGAAGGGAAGCCATGGAAGGGGTGGCTGTTTCTGGCCTCAGTTACATGTGTTTCATCGTCTGTGCTGACACCCACAAGGGCACACTCTCTAACAGTCACCCTGCGGTACTGGAAGGTGCCTGTTCTGGGCAAGCTATTGCCACATGGCTCCAAGTGTCCCCATATGCATGTTCTCAGGTGGTTTCCACCTAACCGCCCATAATCCAGGCAGTGAGCATGCACTGGAGACGTCTAAGGGGTCGTCAAGGTCACACAAGGCAATTTTCTAACAGCTGTTGTGAACTACATGGGGTCTAGCATTTAGCATCCACACTTTCCAGGCACCAGACTCCCTACCCACACTTGACTAGTCTGTTCAAGGTTCCCCACTCCAAGGGTTACTGGGAAGTCCTGGGGACCTTCCCAGTAATGATCCAAATTGGGTCATCTCAGCCAGGTATCAGAGCTGGAGCTGCTTTGGTCATCTGAGACTGGCTTCCCCAGGCTGCCACCACCACCTCCCCCTGCAGCTCGCCCAGCGTAAAACGCAAGTACACTGAAGGTTACTGGTGCTGGCTTCCACGGGCCTATGACAGCTGATGGTTACAGTTCAGGAATTCCGTGAGCTTAGTTGCATTTATCAACATGGTGGGAATATTTACACCATGGAAACTGGCAAACACTACAAACCAGGGCTCCCTCCCCCTCACCAGTTGTTAATCATTTAGTAGTACCCCACTTAGTACCGCCAGGTACCCATAGACTGGACTGCTTCCCTGAAGGCTTGGAGCAGACAGAGGGAATCCCAATCCAGAAAAGAAAACACAAGGTGACCTGCTCACCTCCACGGTCCATGGGTCCCCTCCTCAGGCCCCTGACCCTGGTCGTGTGTCACGCCTGGCTTACCACTCACCTCCCCCAAGCATGTCTCCCCTCTTTAAGAGCCCAGTCCCCCAATCCTCTGAAGTGCCCTTGGGGAAAGAAATTTCATTTCTATTTAAAACAATCATAATTTAGAGGAGTTTTCACTGACATGCAAGCCTTTGTTCTCCTGTGCCTCGAGCTTATTAGCTGCATTTGTCTTCATTCTCACACTGGAAGTTGGTGCTCACTTTGCAAAACTATGAGGCCCTTTCAGAGGGTGAATCCCAGACACGGGGTCAACTTGCCACATTGGGATATTCAAATCAGTATCTCCTGATAAAAAGAAAAACTGCAACTCAGGAAGCTTCAAAAACAAGACTTCTTTGTTCGTATGTTCATGCATGTTGTGTGCGGACATGCACATGTGTATTTGTGCATGTGTGTGAACATGTATATGTGCACATGTATCTGTGACAATGTGGAATTTTACGTCAGTCCCATGCTCCTGGAACACAGCAAAGATTAAAAGAATCCCCTCACTGTTTTGTTCCAGAAAACAGCTTATTGTAAAGAATCTTTTTTCTGCTATGACTTAGATAAGACTTGACCTGTGATGAGTTCAGACATGGATGCTCTAAATTCTCAATCTCTGTCTCATAAATGATTACAAACTGATCAATCGGGACAAAATCCTTCTTGCCCAAACTCAGGTTCTATTTCTCTCCTTCCTCCAGGCACCTGAACTTTGGCCTACCCTCGCCTGAGCCTGAGCTCAGCAGATCCATGTGAGCGCAGGCTGGTCTCGGGGAGAGCGTTCACCCCTCTCATCTCACCTCCCTATGCCTGGCTTTTCGTAGCATTGTTTACTCCTCTCCATAAAAGAGCACTCTTTTGGCCTGATTCTTGAGAAACTTAAAATCATATGGTCAAAGCATCTTCTCCATTGGCATGGGCCCCTGCCTCTTCTGCAACGGGACCTGCCTGCTCTTGCAGTGACAATGATGTCCTCTCAGGAACCTTGTTAAGAAAAGGAGAAATAAATGCTTGCCAACTTCCAGTGGTTACCACTGTTGGGAGAAAAGTTTTTCCTCTATCTTCTTAGGTCTGGTTGATCAGGGGCCTAGGGATTAACCGCTAGCAGACAGATGAGCAGGGAAAAGACAAGGTTTATTTCACATGCGTGCAGGAGTGATCTAGAAGGAGTTGCCCTCTGAACACCAGGAGTTTATACGCCAGCCTAACAAGATGGGGGTGCTTAGGGCTTCAGTGGGAAGGTACAGAAGGTTCTGTCAAGGCTTGTGTTATGGCCTAAATGTGTCCTGCCCCCCATATTTATACATTGAAGCCTTCGCCCTTAATGTGCTGGCATTTGGAGATAAGGTCTTGGGGAGGCCATTAGGGTTGGATGAGGTCTTAAGAGCAAACCTTCACGGTGGGGTTAGTGCTCCAGTAAGAAGAGACACCAGGGAGCTTGCTCATTCTCTGCTGTGTGGAGACACATTGGGAAGGTGGCCATCTGCAGGCCAGGAGGAGAACTCTCACCAGGACCCGACCAGACTGGCACCTCAATCGCAAACTTCCGGCCTCCAGAACTTGGAGGAGATGAATTTCTGTGGTGAAGCCCCTGTCCGTGGTATTTTGCTATGGCGGCCTGAGCGCACAGAGACAGTTTGTTTACACAGCTCTCTTGCAATGTCAAGGTGTTGAAGGTCAGTGGTCTCCCTGTCTGGAGACGCTCTCAGAGTAGGGCAGGGATGTCTGTTCTGACAGATAAGGGATACTCGGAAAAGGCTTCTTGCTGCATCTGCTGGGTCTCAAACGTCTTCAGCTGAGAGCCAGCTTGTCGCCATTCTAGTTAGTGGATGCCTTTGGCTGCCTTTGGCTGCACAAATTGGTGCCTTTGGCTGCATACCGCTCCTTGTCTTGTCCCAGCAAGGAGGTCAGGCCAGGAGGTCTGTGGGAGAGGCATGGGTGGGGGGTGTTTAGAGAAACACACAGGGTTGTGTGTCACTTGGGCTTGGCCTTTAAGAAGAGATGGGCCCCTCACAAGGGCAAGGCATCTCTCCAAAGCCTTTCACATGCATCAGCTCCGCTCTCACAAGCACCCCTTCTGATGTAGCTGGGGCAGGGGCTGTCGGGAAATGGGTGAGGAACAGAGGCCCTGTGAGGCTGAGTGACTGGCGTAAGGCTGCGTGACCAGCGTGGAAGTCAGGGCGAGAAACCTCCTCGTCGCCTGCCCTTCCAGGGCTCTCTCCACCAGGGTTCGGATGGGCAGAGAGAAGGAGAGGTCTTTTGGGGAGGTGGGAATCTGCGTAGAGGTACAGAGATGAGGGCGAGCATGTTGGGGGTGGACAGAGGAAGGCCCCCACCCGTAGGCAGCAGAGGGTGTGTGGGCAACTCATATGGAGTGGGTAGGCTGGGCTGAGGTCATAGAGAACTTGAAATGTCAGGCAGAGGAATTTAGGGTTAGGGAGTTTGAGAACTTTCTTTTTCAAACTTATTGTGGGTTAATACATTTTTACCATGAGCAAGCATCTCACTTACAATCATAAAATAAGATGTTTTTCAAAAAGGAGACAGAAAGGGGAATAGCGTAAACAAAGCACAAAAAATAGACCTGCAGGGAGGAGTCCAGAGAAAATGTCCAAACTATTCAGAGGCTAGGAACTTCAGTAGGGGGTGGGTTGAGTGGAATCACACCGTGAGTGTCCAAACTTGTCTGGATTGAAAGAGCACTTATCTCTGCAGGAGTGAGGAGCCAGGCAGCCTGAGAAGGAGGCAATCTGTGGAGGGCCTAGGGGCAACAGAGGGAAGGAGACAGTTCTGTGGAGAAATCATCGAGATACCACTTCTTGCATATTGGTGGGCTCCCAGCTGCAAAGAACTCAACCTCCCAGCTTCTCACTGCCTGGGGATGAACACACAGGCCAGTAATTTATAGCAGTTTGATTTTGCGGCAGGGGAAACTGAGGCAGGCGAGCTAGGAGCTCCTTGGCTGGGACAGGTGCTGCTTTTTACCCAGTGCTGATGCCTTGAGGCAGCTCTGCCCAGCTCCGTGCCCCTCTATTGGGACTCAGAGGGAAAGTCTTTATTTCCTATGCAAAGTGGCCTCCAAGTGAGAGATCAAACTTTAGAGAGAGCTCAGAAAGCAATTAACTTCACTCAAAGTGAAGGATATTGTTTTGTGCCATGAGACACTTTCTTTTCTCCCCCCAGAAAAATTACGCCCTCAAAATCAACATTTGATTTAGTCTTTGTTCGTTCTCAGAATGATGTGAGGATATGAACAGGCAGCATGGGACTTTCTATAAAAAATATGATGCAGCTGAAATAATTTTAAGGCTGGATCTAGCTTTGCATTTGCTTCCTGGAACGCCTGTACCAATTTTCCCCGCACCAGCTGCGTACGAGGAGGGCCTGGTTCTTTGTAACCTCAGCAGCTTTGAGAATTATAATTGAAAAAAACATTCATTTGGTGGCGAAACATTGCTCCATTGTGTGTTTCTTTGTTTACAGTGAAGCTAGATATTTTTTTCCTATGGTTATTAGCCTCTTCTATTTCTGTATTGTTTCTCGTAATACGCTTTTGTCTCTGTCCATTTTCCCCTTGTTGCTTTGTATACACTCTTTACATATTAGAGTTCATGTCCCTTGACCCGAAACAGGGGTCCTTGGTTTCCACATTCCCATGACCTCGGTCCCTGAAGCTACAGGTTGCACAGGAAAACAATATTTGCACTAACACAAAAACATCCACTCAAGGGCTGCCCTCCTCTGAACCCTGCCCAACTCCCACCCAACACTCACCACTAGTCTGTTTAGCCACGCTTCCTCACCAGATCTGGGGGCTGGTCCGTCCCTGCTAGCCACATGTTACGGACTTCTTGGGTCTCATGCAAAACAACTTCGAATTTTGCCAAAGATGCAAAATTTCCTGAGGTTGATCAAAGTGATTATGGAGAATTATTTGAATCGCATGCGAGGCTCCTGGCAAGGGAGAGTCTAGCAGAGTCCAGGCAGTGAACAAGAGAAACAACCACGTGACCGATGAAATGACAGGCACTTCAAAAGGGAGAGATTTGAATTTGGGAGGATTAAGACAGGCCATTGGGAAAATTGATGACGCCTTCAGATATTTCTTTGCAAAAATGTCCTCTTTCTGGCTGTGCTGTGAAAGTCAAACATGAAATCAAGGCTGTTGGATCGCGCTATCAGACAGTCTTGTCAAACAAATTGTGCCCCCTCCGAATCAACATTTGATTTATTCTTTGTTCATTTGAAGAATTAAAAAAGAGGTGCATTCACAGTGAACTTTTGATGCATGGGAGGTAAAGCATACTGTTTCATAATTTGTAGTTCCTTTTTAAATATAAAGCCACAAACATTTGTTTCTTTCCGTCTTTTATTTATTTTTATTTAAAAAATTTTTTTAAATCCTCACCAAGGACATTTTTTTCATTGTTTCTAGAGAGAGAGGAAGGGAGGGGGAGAGAGGGGGGAGAGAGAGAAACATTGATGTGTGAGAGATGCATTGATTCCTTGTCTTCTTGTATGTGCCCTGACAAGGGATGGAACCCGCAACCTGGGTATGTGCCCTGACCAGGAATTGAACCTGTGATCTTTTGGTCTACAGGAAAATCCTCCAACCAATTGAGCCACACCAGCCAGGGCTCTTTCTATCTTGTAAATGGGTTCATTTTGTGGCCTTTTCTTTCTAACCCCAGTTTTTCTTGAATA
This sequence comes from Micronycteris hirsuta, assembly GCA_004026765.1. Lineage (NCBI taxonomy): Eukaryota > Metazoa > Chordata > Mammalia > Chiroptera > Phyllostomidae > Micronycteris > Micronycteris hirsuta. Next base: position 10,347 of record PVJI01022008.1, read on the forward strand.
ATGAAGGCCTTCAATATCACAATTCTTTTTCTTGCGTGACATGGATGTCTACCCATCTGCCCTAGTCCTGCCCCTAAGTTCCAGGGCACAGGTCTTCCCTCAGCAGTCCCCTTGGTGCCTGGTGGGTCTCCTTCGGGCACACATGGGACATGCAACATGAAAGCACCTTTCCTGGAAGCTGTTTGATGTGTGAAGGCTCACAGCTCTGCAAGCCTCTGAGGCAAAGGAAGTGGCTATTCCTTTTCCCACCGGGATAGCCTTCACCGGGCTGATGCAGCCTGGTTCAAGGTGCTGGAAACGGTTCTGGGTCAGACAGCTCCTGGACGCACAAAAGGCATCCTGGCTGTGGTTCTGGGTTGGGACATATGTCAGGATGGGCTCATGTGTCCTAACCTAGCATGACTCCTTCTTCCCCTCTTCTCTCCTTGGGGCTCTGCTGTCTCTCTTCTTGACCTTAGAAGCCGTCCCTTTTTACCCCCTGTCGTCCTGACGGCTATCTAAAATTGTCTCTCCTCTGCCAAGGCTGGCTGCCCTCAGTCCCCGTCCACACCTTTCCACTGGTGTTAGCTTTACTGTCTTAAAGAAACGGGACAAAAATGAAGTTTGATCTTTAGCAAGCACGATGTTATATCTTCAACATGCTTGTAATGGTTTATGGCACAGAGATGGTCAATAGTTCTGTACTTAAATCCCTGTGTCTTTCTTCTAAATCCCTGTAACTGTCCTTTGGGTTTCAGTTTTGAGGGTCTTTTAAAAATGTATTTACGCTTTGATTTTTTCTTTCACTTAGTTTACAAGACATCGAGTGCATTTCTGCAGACAGGGTGAGGTCCGCTGCATCGGTCACTCATGACCGAGGTAGGGTTGTGAGGGACAACCACAGAGTGTCAGCGGAACAGACCCGCAAGCCTGTATCCCACGCTCACTCATTCTCCGCAGGTTGGCGGGGCCCAGCCGGTCTGGGCAGGCTTGGCTGGGCCTGACTCCGGGCTGGGGCTGGAGTCAGGTCTGCTGCATGTGTAGCTCATCCTCCCGGACGGGCAGGCTACCAGGGCATTTTCTTTTCTTGGGGGTGGCCCAGGCCTGCGAGAGCAGGCTGGTCAGGCAAGCTCATTGCAAGCTATTGCTTCCTTGGCATGCGCTTACCTCCCACCAGCCTGAGCAAGTTGGATGGGCAAACCTGAGGTCAAGAGGTGGGGAAGTTCGCGCCACCCGTCTGAAGGCTACAGCGGGGGTGGGGGGTGGACATGTAATACTACTAGGGGCCGAGAGGGGCCGAGACGGAATTTCAATCCACCACATTAGCCACTAGCACAAGTCACCCTTTTTCTTTAAATGATGGACCTAGGGAAGCAAGGGGGAGGAATGCTGCTTGAATGCTCCCTCTTCTCACAGAGCTGGCAGGATTGACGGGGGCGGCCCACACCCAAGGTGCCTCGCTGCTGGAACCCTAGGCCCCAGGAGGCCATTCTCCACCCAAACAGAAGCAAAGACAGCAGATCTGGGGCGTTGCTCTCCTGCGTCCATTGGACAATGATGGGTCATATCAGGTCACAGGCGGCTGGGGGTGAAGGCATGGGCTGTGTGTGCACATACCTGCTTATGTAGGTAAGGGGCTGAGGTTACAACCGTCTTCAAGGCCAGTAATGGTAAGAATAGTATTGAAGGCAGCTAACCCTTTGGCGCTCTCCCTGAATTCTAGGCTCTGTTTGAGCTCATATATGGCGGGACATGGGGGAGGGGGCTGAGCATGGAGTACTTTCCACAAAGAGGCTGCTTCCCTAACCTTTTGCTTTCCTGTACGATGATCAGCTGCTCTTCCTTTTCTTTCCTCTCTGCCATTTAATAAGGACAGGGCAAGCCAGAGAAGATGCTATAAAATCCAATTAACTCAAGCTTCAAAAGGCACAGTCTCCACGTGGTGCCGGCTCTCACCATCACAAACAGTAGTCAGGCCTGCTGCGATTTCCCACAAACAGGTGCGCTGGGGAGGAGGGCTGCCTTGAGCATCCAGGGTCCCAGGTAACAACACTCCTCCCTCCTCCTCATGGCAGTGCCAGGCTGTGGAATGGAATGGTGTGTAATGCCCTGCGTGGGGCCTTCGGCCACCCAGCTCCCCAGGTCCCCATCCCCCCCACCCCCTCTCCTCTGCTTGGACCAAACTCTCTGCTCTCTGCAAGTCATCACGTGTGTTTCCAGCCTCAAAGGGAGGCCCTTCTGAGGTTTGCAGCATCAGTCCCAGGCCCTGTGCTGGCAGCCAAACCCGTCTTGGGAAGGTGGGAGGAGGGTGCTTGGCTGCAGGCAGATGTTGCTGTTCTTGAGTGGAGACGAGGGACGCCGAGCCTCAGAGTGTGCAGATGGGTGGGAGTGGAGACGGAGCCTGGGGGGCTGTGAGCAGGATCAATGCAGATGGTGTCAGTCTAATGCAATTTCAGTGGCAGATGATTTTGATGGAGTGCCATGTACGCCCTCCACGCACACCATGCACAGGAGGTTTCTGGTGTGTTCTGATGCCTCCCACCCCTTGTTGCTGTCTCTCTGCCCCTTCAGCAATGGTTTCCCTGGAACCCAATCCCTGCCATCTCCTGTGACTTCAGCCCAGCCTGGGTGCTCCCCCTCACATCCAGGTCTCAGGATTTCTGGATCTCCCTGACCTGTCCAAGCTTCCCTCCACTCCTGGCGCCCTCCTCTGGCAAGGCCTCCCCTTAGAGGCCCTCTGTGGTCATCAGAACTTTTGTGCCTCTGCCATCTCCCCCTGAGCTCCCCGCTCTCCTCCCCCTGACTTCTCCCTTCCACCTGCTGTGGGTTAGAAGCACGCCCCCAGGTTGTCTGACGCTCCAGCCACCAAGAGGACAAGTCTGTTCTCTCTTAGACCTGGGCGGACGTCTGACTGTTTGCCCCAATAGATCGTGGCAGAAGTAACACCGGGTCAGAAAAGGCCAGATAACTTTGCTTAGGCCCCTTGGGACACTCACCTTGGGATCCCTGAGCTGCCACTAAGAAGTCCAGCCTCCAGGTCACATGAAGCGGCCATGAGCGCACACTTCTGTAAAGCCCAGCTGAGGTCTCAGCCGGCAGCCTCAGCCTCCGGCAGACGATGAATACCCTCTGGTAATTCCAGCCTCCAGCAGGCGAGCTCCCCCGCCCCCCGCCCCACCTAGTCTTCCTGGTTGAAGCCCAGAGATCACGGGGCAGGGACCATCATGCTTGCTGCGCCCTGTCCGGATTCCCATACAATCCCTGAACATAATAAGCTGGGTCATTAAAGACACTAAGTTTGGGGGTGGCTCGCCATGTAGCAGGAGTAAGTGGGATGCCAGTTACTGTCTTTCTCACTGAACCACACCATTCATCCTCGTATCTCTCCCAGGCTGACAGAGGGATGAACTTCATTATCTCTAACGATTGTCGTTTCCACCCTGTGGTTGCAGGGAATGGGAGAGCGTGGACGGGACGGTTGTGGAGAGGGATTGTTCTAGGATTGCCAGATAGAACACAGGATGCTGTACTGTAAATTAGAATTCCAGATAAACAATGAATCATCTGTAGCGTAACTATCAATGGATCCCACGCTACAGTGGAGATATACTGAATAAATTATTCTCTTTTTATCTAAAATTCAGAATTTACTGGGTATCCTTATTTTTATTTGTAAAATCTATAAACCCCCAAAAGTGAGGGCGTGGGGCTCTAGATAGTCTCCCCAATGATGCTCAGGGAAGTCTCGTTAGTTCCAGGGTGGGGCCTAGCCCAAGGCATCCACACTCACAGCGCAGGCCACAGGTCTGAGGTTAGCAAGGATTCCCAAGGCTTCGGGGAGCTGTTTGCAGGGCCCACATGATGGGCTGCAGTCAGAGGAGGAAGCTGGCTCTGCCCAAAGGTTAACTTCCTGTCCCCAAGGAGAAGTTGTGTTCATTCCCTCTGGGGCAAACAGGGAGGTGCCATGGGAGGCTTCTCCTTGTCCTGGCCAGGTGCCGCCCTCTCCTGGTACGTCCCTGCTCTGGCCTGACAGAGGACAGTGGGAAGGGTTCCTTGCCTCTTTTTTTAGCCAGCCACCCTTTTCTTCTGTCATTTAGATTCATTATCCAGTCATGAAAGCCAGCTCATTCTCGATCTGCCACCGTGTCTTCTAAATAACGGTGGCTACAAAGTCTCCGTCTCACTCTCCATCCCACGGCTCTCTCCTTTTACTTTGGAGTCCCAGCTCATTAGCTCGAGGAATAATAATGAGCCTTTTATCTGTTTCTTCTCCCTCCGACCCTGCCCAGGCCCTGATGCCAGGGGAGAGCGTGAGTCAGGAGAGGTGGGCCGCGCACCCCAGGAGGGGCCTAGACTGTTCACTTGTTCGTTCATTCTTTCATTCGCTCACCCACTCACTTATTCACTCCCCTATTCATCCATTTATCCACCAAATATTTATTAAGTGCCTGGTATAGGCCAAAAGCAATCCTAGTAGCTAGGGCCAAGCAGTACCTTGAAAAGTCAAGTGACAAAGTAAGACAAAAGAAAAGTCATCAAAGAAACGGGGCCACCTCTCCTGATACAAAGGGAACATGATATCTGAGGATATAGCAGGGGTGGGTGTGAAGAGCAGCTGCAAAGCCCCTAAAATACGTGCAGTCTGCCATCCCTATCGTGAGACAGGAATGGCCAATTCCATAACTCTCTTTTTTCAAACTGACTTTGAAAAGAAAGGATCCGGGCGTGGGATAACCTACAGCCTCATGGATGAGGGCAAAGGTGTGTATCTAGCACACACACCCCACCCTTGCTCTCACTGTGGTAGTTTCCTAAGCTGGGTAACAAATTACTCCCAATGCAACGGCTGCAAACGATCAGCATTCGCTGTTTTCCAGCTGGTTCTGGGCGTGGGGATCCAGGAGCCGCCCGGTTGGAAGGCTGTGGTTCAGGGTCTCACAGGAGGTTGTAGTGGAGATGGTGAGGTGTCTGCCAGGGCTGCTGTCCTCTGAAGATCCTGAGGTTCCACGTCCAAAATGGGCCACCCAATGGTGCTTGGTGGAGCCCTCAGTTCCTTCCTGGCTGCTTGCAGGAGCGTCAGCTCCTCCTGCTCATGGCCTCCCCACATGGCTGCCCATGACGTGGCAGCTGGTTTTCCCAACCCTGTGTGTCTTTCATGACCTAACCTCAGAGTGACGCACCATCACTGCTGCCATGTGCCCTTGGTCACAGAGGCCAACCCTGGCACAATGTGGGAGGGCTACTCAGAGATGTGAACACCAGGAGGAGGGATCGTTGGGGCCATCCTAGAGGCTGGCTGCCACACGCTCTCGTTCCTACTTCAAGCCTCATCTAATATTGTATCTTTGATCTACATTCAATAAATATTTATTGAGCATCTGCTATGCGCCGGTACTGTTCCAGCCTCTGGGGATTCATCAGTGATCAAAAAAGATGCAAACACCTGACTGGGCCTGTGATATCTGTAAGGTTGAATCCCGGCTAATGCAAGGGAAGGGACAGTGTGGGGGCCTGTCCCGGAGTGTGTGCCCGGACTGTGTGTGTGTAAGGAGCAGGCACGCTCTTTAGAAAGAAAGTGATCTTCTCCTTTCTCTTTCATATCATCTATCTCTCTATAAGGCTCAGATGTACTGCTGTAGCTGAAAGCATTTCTGGAGCTCCCCTTTGGAATTACCTTGAACAAGAAGCCCGGGCAGACTCTCTCAAACATTCTCAAAGATAACAAAGCTGCTTCTATGGTGCCAGATTTTTATTGAGGTCGGGGGAGGTTGGTCAGTGAATCATCATTCGGAACCAGCTCTGGAGCAAAAACTCATTTAGACTTCTACCACCAGCAACCCCCCCCACCTCCACACCCCACCACACACAGACACACAAACACACACCCAGAGACACAGACACACTTAGACACAGACAAACACAGGCACACTCACAGCTAAACTTACGGCTATTGGACTATGAAACATTTCTCACGAGCTGACTGTAAAGTCAGTTTCAAAAGGTATATTTCAAAATAAGATGTTTCGAGTAACAGCCACATTCCTGGAATAAGTGCACACAGCCTCTCAGAGGGACAATTGGGATGCGCTGCCTTCATCCTGATGGAGGAGTTCTGGAATGTTCTTCCCAGTTTCTACTCAGACCTTATGCTTCTCACCGTTGGAGATGACAAGGGTCTATCTCTACTATTTTTTCTTTCTTTCTTTCCTGGGGTGCTGTACCTGGTTTTCATGGGTGCTCTGGCTCAGGTGTCCCCAGAGGGCAGCAGCCCCAGCTTTCCTTCTGACCCCAGGGAGCAGCTCTCCCCATGGCCCTCTTGCCACCATCTTTTTGGGGGGGAGCAAATGGAAACACACCGCCGTGTCTGACTCTGTCTGGCACATTGCCAACACCTGCCCCATCCTCCCCCTCCAAAGAAAAGACACTATAAAGACACTTAGGAGTGTCTTTCACTTTGTAAGCAATCACTCTGTTTGATCTGCGTTCAGTCCTCCCTCTCTTCCCGCCAATACAAATACTTTGGCAACACAAACACTGTCGTTGGTGATGGTTTGCAAACCCCTTTCCATCAAGCACGCTTTATTTATTTATTTTTGCAAAAAAAAAAAAAGAAGAAGAAAAACTCTGGAAGATATCAGAGTGGGTTGTGTTTCTTTCTTCTGTCTGTAGGGTTTCGGGAGATTTGATAAGAAGTTCTGACAGCTGGTAAGCTCAGGCTGCTTTTAAGTAAGAGCTAATAAATACCCCCTCAGATCAAGAGTGAATGCAGGCCTGGCGTCTCAGAAAGGGGTCGCCCTCTCTCCGCGCTGTTGTTATGCGCCACGTGCAAAGCCTGGCTCGGCTCACACACTGGAGTGGCGTTGAATCGAGTCCAATACTTCACCATCTGGCCCTGATTGTAAACATGTGTATACAAAGTGAGTGTCACTTCAGCTAATTCACGAGGGCCCGGCTGCTTTGGCAGTTGCTGCAGCTTTCCCCGGGGTAGGGGGCAGAGCAGTGGCCCCCGAGGACAGTGGCGGACACAGGGGAGCAGCCTTTCTTCCAGCAGGGTCTGGGGGCCACGGCCAGAGGGAGGCTAGGTGGCAAGCATTCAGTCACTCAGCCTAGTCATCGCATGTCCACGTGTCCTTAGAGCTGACGGTGGCTTTACACCTGGCTCTCGGGCCATCGTTTCTTAGTAGTCAATCACTCTCCTTTTGGGCTGTGCACACCCTATAGGAAGGCCAAGCTGCTCTCCTATTTCTCCATCTCAAGAGACTCGCCCTTGGCAAGTTATCATTGGATGAAAGCAAATCCCTGCCAGCAACTTCTTCGTGTCTATTCAGCCTTTCTGCTCTTCCTTGCATAGATTCCACTATTTTCGCCTTCACTGGGCACTGAGAAGAGCTGAATCTTCATCCCCCTGGTGTGGAGGAAGCTATGAATGAGTTCTCTTTGTCTCTAGAGCAAGGAGCAGCAAGATCTTGGAGAAGTCCACCTAGTCTTCCCGGCCTCACTGTTACCATCTTTCAAATGGGATCATTATCTCTACACCTTTACCTTTACCTACGCCTCAAAGGCCTCCAAGCCCCAGGTCTCTCGTGAAGATCAGAGGGAGGGGATGGTCAAGCAGCAGTGCAGGTGCAGCGTCTGATTGACAGGGATGAGTTCACAGTGAACACCTGGGAAAGTCACCACATTCCAGTCTCCTGTGCAGCTCAGGCTTGTTCCTCGGCGCCCCCTGCAGCTCCTCATGGGAAGTTCGGATTAGGTGTCGCCTGGTGGGTGTAGCTGTTGCTTTGCTCTGTGGAACAGAGCTGCCCCAGAGCGGGGGCAGTCTAAGAGGCCTGGCCCCAGTCTGGGTGGGCTGGCACTTCCCTGCCCCTCTCCTGTCCTCACAGTGTCCCCTGCCCTGCTCCCCATCCCCAACTCTGCCCAAATGAGCGAGTGACACCCCTTCTCAACTGGTCCCTCCCATGCTCCTCAGAAACACAACAGATTCAATTTTCTACATAGGAAAAAAAAAAACATGTACTTTTCCAAACAGCCCCAGGGACATGGAAAGAACGAGAAAGCTAATTATCTCCTGCGTTTTCTTCCACTGGAGAGAGCACGGCGGCAGGGACTGGAGACCAAGAGCAGCCCCAAGACAGCGCCCGGGGATGCGGGGAGGCGGTCCTGCTGGCACTTTAGGAGATGAAAGGGGTAGTGCAGGGAGCCTTTGCTCCCTGTCCCCAGAGCTGGCATCTGGAGTGCATTGGCAGGGCACTGAGGTCATCAGATGATCCCATAGGCGTGGCTCTTCCAAGGTCAATTCCACCACAGCACTGCGCCTGGCAAGCTGGGGCCACAGGGAAGCCACCGCAGTGTGACCACTTGGGAGACAAGGCCCTTCCCTTTCCTCCCAGAGCCCACAAGGCAGGCAGGAGGTGAGGACGGTGACGAGAGAGACTCGAAGGACCCTGGGAAGAGGAGCAAACAAGGGGACCTAGCAACACAGTCACCCAAGAGCAAGCCTCAGGAACCAAAATGAGACAGTCCCACTGCACGACACCATCCCCATGACAGACACCTAATTAAAGTGGGATGGGAACAGGCAAGGAAGCCACTTAATCTAGACGATATTTGCCTTGCTAATTTAGTTGTGTGTGTGTGAATGTGTGTGTGTTTTCCTGTTGGGTGAGTGTTTATAAAATCTTAATTAGGTTGTGCGTATTGGAACAGAGATGGAAATATGTCTTTTTTTTTTTTCCCTATAATAGTCTCACTTCCCCGGGGGATATTAAAGCTCCATACACAATATTCTCTGAGCAGGGAAAGTAGTAATGGCCTCTGATGATGGGCTTTGGGGGAGGAGGGAGAAGAGTGTCTCCGATTCAATCACAGATGCCTGATAGCTCACATTTAAAAAAAAAAAATCAAAACCTCAAATTGGACTCAAAGCAGCTATTTATAACCTGTCTTCAGAAGCTGGCATTTCACTCCTGTTGAATACATTTTTAAGGACCTTTAATGTGACAGCTGAGTAGGGTCGGAAGGAGTGCACCGAGCCGTGCACATAGTGGGCACACAGGAGTCCTGGCGATGGACCGGAGGGAGAGGCAGCAGCGAGTCCAGGACAGCTCTTCTCTCCTTTCCCGGTCTCTGCCCAGCCCGGCTGCGTCCCACTCCTGGAATGAGGTCTGACGCCATTCCTCTCCTGTGCATTTAAGGGGAGCGTGCCTGGGGGACGTCCGAAGGGACAAGATTGAAGGAGGGAGGAGGCGCGAGCAGGAGGCTTGGCTTGGCTCAGATAACCTGGGGGCAATCCGTCACTGCACAGAGGGGGCCCCTTGAAAGGAAGCCGGCCACCTGGTCGGTGTCAACTGTCAACAGGCTCCTGTTCAGGGGACAGTTTCAGGAATGTGAACGCCAGGATGCAAGGACGTGTCATCAGCTCGGCCTTCCCCAGGGATGGAGGCTAGGCCATTTGAATGTAGATAGCTTTTCCCGAGCCCCTGTAGGAGCCCCCAGCACCTGCTGCTCATGATGAACGCTGAGACCTCCTGGAATGGGGTTGACAAGGTCCGCGTGGCAAGGCAAGGGTGCTGCTCCCCGACCCTCCCCTTTTCAAGGAGCCTGCCAAGGTATTCCCAGACACCGCCTGCACCTCTCGCACTTTCCTGTGCATGCACATCCCCCTGTGCATCTCATTAAAATGCAGATTCTGAGGCAGTGGGGCTGGCGTGGGGCCCAGGATTCTGCCTTTCTAACCAGTTCCTGGGAGGCCGAGGCTGCTGGCCCAGCGATCGCACTCTGAGTAGCCAGGTTTGAGAGCTCAGAGCGGTGCTTCCGGAAAGGACGGCTCATCAGTGTTACCCAGAGGGCTTGTTAAAACCTGATTGCAGGCCACACCCCCCTGGGTTTCTACTGTGGTAGGTCTGGGGGCGAACCTGAGAATCTGCATGTGTAACAAGTGCCGGGTGATGACGGTGTGAGAGTCACCGGGCTCTAGGTCAGCCCTGCCCTGGGAGCTCAGGGTTGAGCAGGGGCGATAGCCCATCAGTGGTGAGCAGGTGCACCCTGTGCTGCAAGAACCAGACAAAGAGAAACTAAGATCAGGTTTGGAAGAGCCAGCTAAGTGCAAATGTGTGGCGAGGAAGGGAATATTCTAGGGGGAGGGGCTTCCGGTGCAAGGCTGCAGTGGTAGGAAAATGCAAGAATGTTCTATATAGGACCCCCTTCTCCCTCCCAGCCCTTGGCCCCTACCAAGAGAAGGGTGCCCACCCTCTGCCCCAACCAGGAGATTCTCACCTGTGGCTGCACATTCTTAGAACATGTGAGGAGCCTTTAAATATTATTGATGCCTCAGCCTTTCCCCCAGAGCTTCTGAATTAATTGGTCTTGGGTAGGGCCCAGACATTAGGGGTTTTTTGTTTGTTTTTTGTTTTTTTTTAAATAAAGCTCTCCAGAGCTTTTCATATTCAGACAGAGTTGAGAATCACTGGCTTAGACCCAAGTATATTCCTGTTTGCCCAGCTGCAATTTGTTGGGAGTTAGGCAAAGGATTGCCCCCTCCCTATTCATCACGCCCCTTCTGCATTCCCCCCAAAAACCAGCTAGCTGAGCATCTGGTAAACATCTGCTCTGTTCCACCCAGAGTGGGGTGACCTACTTTTTTGCCTGTGGCGCCTCTTGCACAGAGGGACCCTGGAGACTGAGGGGCAGATGGAAATGTCAGCATGTCTGTGTTGATGCTGCATTTGGGTGTCACCCAAGCACTTGTTTCTCTGTCAGATTCCGGACGTGGTATTTAGAGAGTGAACCACCGCCGCCAGGCACTTGCTGGGGAGATCAAAGCTTCCAGCAGCATCCAGAGGCATCCTGGGGTTCTGGCTGCCAAGTGCTGGCAGCTCTGGGTTTGGGGCAGACTGAGGCCAGTGCACGGGCCATGCCAGCTTGAATACAGACCTGGGGTGGAAAATAGCGCCTTTGGGAAAAACTTAGCTCCCCGCGGGGCTGCCCTCACCTCCAATGCTAGATTTCCCAGCTCCCAGAGACGGGTCATGGACCATAGGGCCATTCACTCTGATGGCCGTCTGCACATTTTTCATTGTGAAGGAAGACAGGGCCACATAAGACAAGGCAGTCATCTCCAGAAGGTTCCATCTCCACAGTTCCACCTTGGGGAGCAGATACCTGGAAGGAGGCCCCAGGGCTCAGGACACTATCCTCCCCTTCTTCCACTTCTCCCCTCTAAGGAAAAGCAACCAGAGGCTGGATTGCATCCCTTCGGAGGAACTGCCCCGCCTTCTGATTGAGAGGGTCTTGGCTGTCCCTCTGTGTCCTTGGACAGCTCTCATGCATCTTCTGGGGCTAGCAGACCGAGGATGGAAAACAGGAGGCACTAAGCCTGCAAGATGCTCTGACTTTGGGCACACACTGAGGTACAGGTGTCCTTCTGGGAGACGGCTCTGTGTGGGCACTCCAAGTCCTCAGCTGCTGGCCAGAGTCACCGGTGTTTATTAACCTTTCCTGCAGCAGAGAACATTGCGTCTCTCCACGCAAGCGCTCAAAGAACTTCAATTATCTAGTGTGGCCCCCCTCCCATTTTTCAGTAGGAGCAGTTATTAACATCTCCCTGGTTGGATTTCTGAGTTTGTCTCCTCTTGACAAGAGCATTTGAGAGATGCTCAAGAATAGGATACACTTTTCTTGTATCAGGTTGGGCTCAGGTTGGGCTCCAGCCCCTCCTCCCCAGTTTTGGATTCTTCCCTTGAAGAGAAGTGAGGTCCTACCCCTCCCCACTCTCAAACTTTGAGGAGCTCTGGCCCTCCCATTGGGACCAACCCCTGCCACACCAGGTGTTTGGTCCTAGAAAGTCTGGGATACTCTTCTAGCCTTCAGTTCCCTCTCTGCCCAATCAGAGAGGCCAGTAGGAGAGGGGAAGCTAACTGGAGGGGCCGTTCTGGGCTCGCTCAAGGATTCACTGGAGGAAACAGTGTCCAGGAGAGACCCCTCCCCAGCAAGTGGGAAGATATTGCTTCCCCTCCCATCTTCTCCCTCCCTCTACTTTGTCCCCAGAGGGTGTGTGGGTACTGAGAGTGTGACCTTGGCCACTGCAGGAAGTCGTTGCACTGGGCTCAGGAGGGGGATGGATTCATGGTAATGGCGGAGGTGCTCCACCTGCATGCCACAGACCCTGGTGCTGAGAGTGGCAGCTGCTCACGCCAGTGGCAGGCCCTGAGGCAGGGCACAGATGGGCAGATGGGTCTGCAGGCTGTGCCATCTCCTCCCTACCTGGCTCACACGGGCACTCCACCAGAGTGACTTTCCTTTGAACACTTTCGAGGTTCAGCTGAAAGGCCACCCCCTCGGCGTTGCCTTGATAGCTTCCTTTTGGCCTCTGCTCCACCTGCTCAAGCAGGAAGCAGTTCTTCCTCCTCAGAATTCCTGGGGCACTTTCTCTATGCTTTGTCGTGGTACCCACCAATTTCTCCTTTTTCTCTGAGTTATCTACCTGCATATCTTATATCATCTCTGAGTTGGAAAGCTTCCCAATGACGGGAGTCACACCTCATCATCCACCTTTATGACCACACTGCATCCAGCCCTGCAAATGTTGCTGGAATGAATAGAAACCCACCCTAGTGACATTCTGGGCGTGCACGTCATCATGAGAAGGTCGTTCATCTCTGCTTTGCTGTTGAAGTTAGGGATCCCTCCTGGTCTTGGGAAGGTGGTAGGGAGAGACCCATTCCTCTGAGTTGTCAGTCAGTGAACAGGCATTTCCTGTTACACATCACACAACTCTGATGGTGCAGGTAATGGGGGCTTCCACTGGCAGAAGGGACTCAGGTAGATGTCACTCTCTGCCTCCTGGCTCCTAGGAACTAGCAACTCCGTGGTCCCCCATTAGTCCAGCCATAGATGGCGAAGGCACCACAGCCTTCCTGGTTCTCCCGGTACCTCCGCCAGCTCCACCACCTGACTCTCCTAGGTCTGCTCCCCCCTTTTTTTTGGCTTTGCATATCTTTAATAGGACTTGTTTTTTCCTCTCCCTCTGAGTCTCTCAGTGTTTATTCTGTCTGTCCTCTGCACATGGCCTCACAGCCAAGTGTCATCTGCCGTCCTTGTGAACTTTAGTGGTCAAGGCCACATGCCACTTCCAAGCAACCTGTTGTGATTTACTTGGTAAAACCCACTACTTCCTCCGCCGAGGTGCCCCACATCCACTGGTCCGTTTGCCTTGTAGTATGGCTTTTGCATTTTTTGTAGAGTAAAAACTAAGTTGAGTAATGGAGAGATCCAACAGTGCAGAGGCTCGAAGAACAATGTGCATTTCTCTCCTACCCAGTACTGGTGGGTCCTCTCCGCTGCTTGTGGTCGCTCAGAGACCAGGTTGCCCCACTGTGTCGCTCTGTCATCCCCGAGATATTGTCACAGACGTGATGAAAGCTGGTTGAAGTAAGTTCAGCTACAGGAAAAGAAGAGACTGCTTGGGGGAGGTCATTGTTCAAGTGTCACCTTCTCAATGAGGTCTCTCCTGACCGTTTTAATAGTCAGGCTTTTGCTGTGATAGTGCTTTGTAACAAACAACCCCATATTACAGATTGTGGTAGACAGCATTCTAATAATGTCCCCTCCACGGTCCCCTCCCACGGTTATTCAATCCAACGTTAGTCTAGGTACTGCTATGAAGCGACTTTGCAGGTGGAATTAAGGTCACTAATCAGTCACTCTGCTGTGGCAGCGATGGAAACTGAGCACGGAGGGTCTCATGCAACACTGTTTTTTGAGTTCGTGGATCTCTAAGTCAGGTGGAGCTGACTCAGCCAGGCTGGACTCCTGGCTTCTGGGAAGAGTCCCATCTACCCTTGCATCTTCCTTTACCTGAGCATGATCTTCACAAGGCAGAAATGCGGGAGGCCAAACTGAAGCTCAGGAGCACTTGTAAAACCTCTGCTGCATCGTGGCAGCTGACAGCCTACGTGACCCCCAAAAGTCACGTGACCGAGCCCAGATTCAGTGGGGTGGAAAATGCACTCTGCCGACCAGGGTGGGCAGACAGGGCTCAGTCACTTGCAGAGAGCCAGGGTAGAGGGCTCTGTCTGACGGAGGGAGTTGGAAACTGGAGACTATGATCCGTTCCACGTGTGCTCCCTGTTAAGAATTCAACCTGCTCCCCTAGAGCACGTATCCCCTTCTGACACAGAATTTAATTCACCTGCTTCCTGTGTTTTTTTTTTTGCTTTGCTTACCTTTAATAGGGCTTGTTTTTTCTCCCCCTCTTAGTCACTCAGTGTTTACTCTGTCATCCTCTGTGTTGTGTGCACGTGTGAGTTTCCCCAGCTAGAACATCGGCTCCGTGAGCGTGGGAGATGTTGTCTGTCTTGTTCCCAAAAGTATCTAAAGCACTTAGATTGGGCCCGGAACATCACAGGTTAATACAACAGTGTGGAATGCGAGAATGAACGGCCTTAGCTGTGACACCAGCCCCAAAGTCCTCACCATGGTCTCTGATTCATTTTATGTGGAAGAGCAGCCTCCCCTTGCTCCGGCGAGGCGGGGAAACACCTCATCACCACGCAAAAATAGACTCCATCTCCAGTGCTGGTTTAGAATCCTCAGTGGCCTCAAGGGGATGTATGAAATTCTAAAAATTATCCCTCGAAAAAAATCTGCTGTGATAACTACCCTTTCCTCCCCACTTCAGGCTGCTGGAGGGGCCCAGGCCTATCAATTCAAACAATAGGATACATCAAGCCCCCAGGGGCCTCCGTTCTGGAACTAAAATAATAATAAGCCCTGGTTTTGGGCAGGATTTTCTGGATTCACTTGGCTTCTCTTGTGCATGAAAGGATGGTCATCCCACACCAAAACGGTGGCTGAGGGTGTTGGCACCTCTCAGAGCTGCCTGGTGTTTGCTGGGTGCCAGTCGTGGGCATCAGTGAACCCTTTCGGCCCTCACAGTAATAGAGGTGTTGTCCCCACTTTACAGACAGGGATGGGGACTCGCTTCTTCAGAGTTCCCCAGCCAGAGCTGAGGGAGTAGAGCTTCAGGGCCAAGCCTGGGACTCAGAGGCCAGGGCTCGCTCGCCGATCTACACAGGTAGATGGTTCCAGAATTCCTGAAACTGGGCTTACCCAGGGTGTGGCCAGTATAGTGTAGCTAAAGCCTTGGTGCTGGTGGCATTGTGTGGCCTGGTTTTGTGGGATCTTCACCGCAGCCCCTTTCGAGGAGTCCTGGATGTGGCTATAAAGGCAGAGCTATGGCCTGAGGAACTGCTGTTGAAGGTGGTGTGGACACACTCCCGTGAGGACTGGAGCCTGATTAGACAACTACACTCTCAGCTAGACAATCATTGTCCTAAGAACCCAGGGGCTTTCCTAGAACCCATCATCATCATCACCACCACCGTATCACTAAAGATGTTTTCGAGCATTAAAAAATCCCTTTAGTATAGGTGGTATAATTATCTCCATTTTACAGAGAAGGGCACTGAGGCACAGTGCAGGATCGTGCCCAAGGACAACCCATTCAGTAAGTGGTGAAGCTGGGGTCAGGCACAGCTGGCTGCTTCCAGGGTCCTGGGCCCTCATCTCTATGCTGACATAATACCGGGAACAAGCAGAATTCTGCATATATCGATCACTCCAGACTCACGCCCTCAAGAGTGAGAGAAGGAAGCCAGGAGGGCAGGGTGCCAAGTGGACCCAGGATCAGAGAGGCCCTGACCTCGCGGCGATGGGGGAGGGGGAATGATACAGGCAGTTGTAT
>PVJI01022009.1:0-26068 GCA_004026765.1 Micronycteris hirsuta
TTTTTTTTCCCTTGTTTGGTTGTGCGAGGTTGTACGGTGCATTCACCTATGCCGCCATCTTAGGAAGTCCTGACATTGAGTTTTGTAAATTTTGGATATTAATGGTGGATATCGTTTGGATGTATGGGTGAATGTGTTCTCCCATTCTGTGGGTTGTCTTTTTATTTTGTTGATGTTTTCCTTTGCTGTGCAAAACCTTTTTAGTTTGATGTAGTTCCAATTGCTTACTTTTTCTTTTGTTTCCCTTGCTTGGAGAGATATATCCGATAAAATATTGCTATGAGCAATGTCCAAAATTTTGCTGCCTAGTATTTTTATGGTTTTGGATCTAACATATAAGTCTTTGGCCCATTTTGAACTTATTCCTGTGTGTGGTGTAAGAAGGTGATCTAGCTTCATGTTTCTGTACCTATAAGCCCAAGTTTCCCAACACCATTTATCAAATAAACTATCTTTAGCCAATTGTATGTGCTTACTTCCTCTGATGAATATTAATTGACTATAAAGACGTGGGTTTATTTCTGGGCTTTCTATTCTGTTCCATTGATCTGTGTCTGTTTTTATGACAGTACCATGCTGTTTTGATTATTATGGCCTTATAGTATGGTTTGATGTTAGGTAGTATGATTCCTCCAACTTTGTTCTTCTTTCTGATGCATGTATTCTTGATAATCTCATTTTGGTATTCTCCTGAAATCTTTTAACTCTGATTTTTCCCTTCTCTCTAGATATAGCTGCAGAGGGAAATTCTATGAGTATGTCTTGTGTTCTTCCTAATTGTATGCCTTGGCTCACATTGCTCTTTTAGTGTTGAAAGCCTTTCTGCCCCCTCTCCATCTCTCCTATTACTGAAATCCTGTTCATTTTCAGATATTTTCCTCTGAATTCTTCTAAGTCCTCAATGTGGAATTCTCTTTGGATCTCCAAAGCCCTCTGCCTAAAACTCTGTGTTGGAATGTAACGGCCTGCCTTATGTTACAATCACTGACAAAAAGGGAGTTCTGCCTGGTCTGAGACTTCCTAGCTGTGTGATCTTTGGCAGGTACTCAACCTCTCTCTATCTCAACGACCCCATAACACTGTTGGAAGAATTTAGAGACCTAATTATGTAAAGTGCTTACAATAGTACCTGACAAAAGTTAGCTGTATATTTATATATAGAATAATGATAAACTAAGCCAAATACTTTAATTAGCCAATTAATAAACATCCCAAATAATATGTCTGTTACTAAAGTATTCTAATAATTTAAAAGTTATAATACTGTATTTCAGAATGCAATAGTTTGCATAATACAGTCTGTCTGGAAAAAGTCCAGCCATCGTTAATATAGCAAGAATGGTTTGTGTGACATTGATGTAACCTGGCAGCCATGGAGAGTGGACTGCAATGTGCGTGCGTGAACATCAACTTCACTGTACTAGTCAGTGGGGGTGGTAGATGCCATTGACTGAGCACGTGCTTCTGTGGCTGTCACATTAAAAAATAAGTGAGTAGAGCAATGAATCTGCATCAAATTTTGCATTAAGCTTGAACATTCCTTTGCAGAAGCTATTCTGATGATTCAGAAGGCTTTCAGGGATGATGCAATGAGTGCAGCACAAATAAAAGTGTGGCACAAATGCTTCAAAGATGGTCAAGAATCTGTTGAAAGTGATTCACGTTCTGGAAGGCCTGCAACAAGTAGAAACCCAAGAATGTTGAACGTGTATGGGCTGCAATCAACGCAGATCAGTGACTGACAGTGCGAGAACTAGAAGCTGATCTGGGAATTCCAAAAACTACTGTGTCTGAGATTTTGATGCGGGACCTTGGTATGAAATTGTTGTAGCAAAATTCATTCCGTGGCTCCTGCTAACATAGCAGAAGGAACAATGTGCTGCAGTTGCTAGTAACGTGATTAAAACCACTACCAAAGAACCAGATTTCCTCAAGAAGGTCATAACCAAAGATGAATGATGGGTCTACACGTATGGCTATGGTCCGAAAATGAAAGCTCAGTCGTCCCAATGGAAGTTGCCTGGTTCTCCAGGCCCAAAGAAGGTGCGGCAAAATCACAGCAAGATCAAGACCACGTTAACTGTGTTTCTGAGTGGGAAAGTTTTGTCCATCACGGGTATGCACCTCCAGGCCAAACAATTAATAGAGTAATGCCTCAATGTTCTTCATCGGTTGAGAGATGCGATACAACAAAAACAACCACAGCTGTGGGCAACTGGTGATTGGCAGCATTATCAAAACAAAGCACCTGCTCATGTATCACATCTCCTGCAGGGTTTTTTTGCAAAACATCAAATCACCCAGGTGACTCAGCTCTACTACAGCCCAGATTTGGTGCCAGGTGACTTCTGGCTTTTCCTAAAACTAAAATCACCTTTGAAAGGGAAGAGACTTCAGACTGTCGATGAGATTCAGGAAAATATGACAGGGCAGCTGATGGCAATTCCTATAACAAAGGATTCTGCAGAGTGTTCTGAAAAGTGGAAGAGATGCTGGGAGAACTGTGTGAGGTCCCAAGGTGCCTACTTTGAAGGGACTGAGGCATCATTATCCTATGTGCAATGTTTCTTGGATCTTGTATCTTCTTCAATAAATATCTTTATTTTTCATATCATATGTCTGGATACTTCCTGGATAGATCTCATATATATCCTTTGAGAAGGATTCTTGATATGAAACATTCTTTAGAAATTTTTTAAGCTATACTTTTACTAAACTATACTTTCTAACACTTTTTTTCATATCTAAGCCAAATGAAATTTTTTCAGTCCATACTGTTCACTTCTTTTAAAAGACAGTCTTATTTGTAGTTCATAAGCACCCATCTTAACTAATTGTCAAATCTCTAAGAAAAAATGAAAATTCCAAGCAGGAGCTGGGGGGCACTTGGCTTCATTAATTAGCAGGGGATCCTAAACGACATCTACATATAAAGTTTTATCAAACAGTTGTCCTCACAGATCCTTGCAATGGAAATTTTATTAATCCCAATCATTTTGGTAGGAAAATGAAGCCAGGTTAAATTAGCTAACCTAGTTTCCAACGTCAGTCTTTGTTGACACCAAGATCAGAATTCAGAAGTTGGCCGAGAGTCATCTAATCCCGACACCTCTCTTTCTTTCCATCTAAGTGCTTAGCAATAAAACCTCGGTTAAGAATATACAGAAACACTTCATCAGCTTGAGATCTCTAAAATGCTTTAAAAAAGACGTTTTCCAGGTGGCATCACAGAGAATGTGGTATTCCAAAAGAGTTTTCAATTTGGGAGTCGTTTCATATCCCTTCTGCCTTATTTCTCTTTGTTCAACGTTTTGTTTTAAGACCCAGACCTCTTTGTAGTCCGTCTCAAAGGAGTGTATTTTCATTTTCACAGAAATATGTATTTCAAATACTTAAAATGCCCTTGAGCTAAAATAAATACTTAACCAAAAATAAAAATTAAAAACCTCTTTGAGGCTCAGAGAAAAATCTTCTGATAGGAGGTGGCAAGTGTCTTGGGCTCTTTCAGGATGACTTTTCAACCTTGCCTTGGGCACGTTTCTGCATTATAGAAGAATGCATTAGCTCCTGGTTCTTGGGAGGCTCACAAAGCCAGCCAAAAAAGCTTTCTTCAGCAGTCCTCTGAGACGGAGTTTTCAAGGAAGGACTTGAAATAATAAACAGTGCCTCTCCTCCCATCCCCTCTAAAAAATAATTAGCTTTTTATTTTAACATTTTAAAGAGATATGTGGTTCAAAGGTACATAAAGGCCAGAGAGAATATCTGTGTGCATTCAGCAACCATGCTTCCCAAATGATTTCTGTACGAGACACTCAGCAGCCTCTGGCTTTGCACTAGGACAGCTTCCGTCCTCTAGGTGTTGAAGTTTGTTAGGCAAACCGGGCTAGAAGGGAAAAACAAGGTGAATGGAGTATCTGTGGAGCAGCGGAGTCTCAGCAGGAACCACTGTGCATGGATACCTAGCTAAGGAGGTGGTGCCGACACAGGAAACACAAACGCTACCTGAGGGACTATGTGTTAAAGAGGCACCCCAACGGAACATATCCTAATATAAAAGCTGAATGCACACACCCATTTTGCTTTGGCCATATTGTAACCCCTATCAATAGTCTGGAGAGCTCAATCTTGTTTTGACAATTGTCGATCGGGGCATGCAGTTTAAGAATTTTGCCCATGAGTTTTATCTATGAGATCTGGTTCCACCCTTTCTCCCCCCAGCTGCCTTGCTCATCCTTCCCTAAAGCAGCTGCCAGTGGGGAACTGATGGGCCTCAGGGCAGGAACTGGGTTTAGATTTTAGATTTACTGTCTGTGTGATCCTGAGCTAATTATTCTGGGTCCCAGCTCCCATGTGTTAACCCTGGGATCAGGAATACCTCCTCCACAGGGCTGCTTCGAGAAAGAAATGGGGATAATGTGTTTGACTTCCAGTAAGGGGTGGATAAATCTTCATTTTCTCAGTCTTTCCTCTTAATTTAATGGAACTTGAGGATGGATTACCTCTTGACTCTGGCTTAGCCATGTGTGTCCCTGATGTATAGAGAGTGTGATAATCAATTACACATAATTAGCAATCAATTTCATGTGGATTTTATCATGACATCTGTGTTCATCTCTATTAGAATTTGCTTACTGGTTTTTAAAATGCCAAACTTAGCTGCAAAGCTAAGGCATTGTAAAGAAATATTAATATATGACAAATAATTATTTTTCTACTAAAATCCACCATAACCTTTTGAGATTTCGGGATTAGGAGACAGGCTTTACACCGCTTTACACCACTGTTTGACGATGAACCCTGTGACGAAGCGTGGCGAGGGCAAACCTCATTTGGAATGTTCCCTCCAACCCTTCGCGCCCCGGTGATTAATCCGATCACGGCACTGTTCACTTCTACTATTGCCTTGGTTTTCTCAGGGGAAGTTACTTTCCTGTTTCTTTTTGTATAAAAGTAACATAAAACCATTGTAAGGAAAAATCATGTATATTACCTGTCATTACTGTTAATGCCACTCCTGATCTCCACGTTTACTCTGAGAGGCAGAGGAGGAGCTGCTACCTTCCCCCCCCACTGATGACGACAAGGTGGCACCGAGTGCTGACACTTATCAGGCATCCACGCGCCCGGCACTGTTCTGAATGCTTTACTGTCTCATTTACTCAGCTTTATTTTTCCCCTTAGCACTTATACCTGCCGTACTATACATTTATTTGTTTATGGACTGTGTCACCTCACTAGGATATAAATGCCTTGAGAGGAAGTATATGGTCTGTTTTTATTCACAACTATATTCCCTACAACATCTAAAAGTGACTGGCACAGTAGCAGGCATTCAAAAAATGTTTGTAGAATAAATAGTCTTTGTAACAACGTGGGTGGGCCTCATCCAATCTGTTGAAGGTCTGAGGGTCTGAAGAAAACAAAAGGGCTGAGTAAGAGAATGTGCTCTCTCTGCGTTACTGTGTTTGAAGTGAGACATGGTCTTCTCGTGCTTTGGGCTTGAACTCAGGCTAGAACTTACACCATCGGCTCTCCCGATTCTTTCTTGGGCCTTCAGACTCAAACTGGAACTGTAACCTGGCTCTCCAGCTTGTGGCTGCATCCATCTCTCCCTCTACATGTGTGTGTATATCTATATACAATGTATTTATATAATACATAAATATATTCCATCCTATTGGTTCTGGAGAACACAGACTAATACAGATGCCCAGACTGGCTAAGTAGTCTGAAATTCAAATACAAGTTTGCTGCCTGCCAGTCCATCATTTTTGTTTCTTAAAATACAGTACTCTCGCCCTGGCTGGTGTAGCTCAGTGGATTGAGCGCGGGATGGGAACCAGAGGGTCCCGGTTCGATTCCCAGTCAGGGCACATGCCTGGGTTGCGGGCCAGGTCCCCAGTGAGGGCCATGTGAGAGGCAACCATACATTGCTGTTTTTCTCCCTCTCTTTCTCCCTCCCTTCCCCTCTCTCTAAAAATAAATAAAAAGAAAAAAAAATAAAAAAAAAATACAGTACTCTCTGTTTTCTTAACCCTACTTTGATTCTCTTTCAAAAGTTAAACTCAAAACAAGTTCATTAGTGGACTAAGAAAGGGAGTCTGAGGATCTTGCTTTACCCTTTGATTTTTTAGTCCAATGAGCTCCATCTGTTAGATCATTTAAATCAACATTTCTAAGAAGTCAGGTTGCCATTGAGCACATGTTCAATTCTTCTCCTACGCTTTTGTTAAAGAAACTAACGTTGTTGACCAAAGAAATACAAGTGAGCAGGTGATCAACTGTGTAAGGGAGGCATTAATATTTAGAGATTTTTGTTAGAAAATGGTTTCCCAAAACTAGGGCACAGAGATAAAATGACAGTAAAGGGCATGGTCTCTGGACCTGGCCTTGAGCTCCCACTCTACTACTGGCTGAGCAACCCGGGGCAAGCCTCCCTGAGCCGTGGCTTCCTTTTCTGTAAAATGGGGATAATGATAGTAACTGCCTCACAGAGATACTGTGAGGATTACATGAGATAATGCAAGTCATGTGCTTAGCAAAACAACTAGCACATACAAAATAAGCATGCTAGTCTGACAAGCATGGCTAGTTCCCTACAAATACCTCTCCTTCTCTTTCAAATTAACAGAATCCCCAATTTGCAACTGGTTAGCAATGAGCTGGCCAGCTAACAGATTGTAATTCCAGGCTTGCATGCAGCCTGGTGGAACTACGTTCTAAATTCTGGCCAATGGGGCATAGATGAAAGTGTTATATGAGACTTTCAGTAAGTCTCCTTCAGAGACAGGGGACCTGCCCTTCTTTCTTTTCTCCACTTCAGGAATGCAGATGTAATGGCTGCAGCTCTAGGAACCAACCTGAATTATAAAGACAGAGGTCACAACTAGGTTTCTCTGAACAGGGACTAGGAGGAGCCTGATCTTGGATGGCTTTATGGAACCTCCATACCAGCCCTGGCTGCCAATCTCTGAACTTCTTTTATGTGAGAGACGCTATAAATCTCTATTTTGTTTATGTTTTTATTTTGAGTTCCTGTTACTCAAACCCAACTAATCCTAACTGCTGTGGCTGGTCCTTACGGTCTCAGAATCCAAGTGGATACTTTAAACCATTATGAGGCTCTGTTTCTGCATATAA
The DNA here is from genome assembly GCA_004026765.1 of Micronycteris hirsuta. Classification (NCBI taxonomy): domain Eukaryota; kingdom Metazoa; phylum Chordata; class Mammalia; order Chiroptera; family Phyllostomidae; genus Micronycteris; species Micronycteris hirsuta. The sequence continues at coordinate 7,141 of PVJI01022009.1, forward strand.
AGGCAAGGTTGAGGAAAAAACATGGAAAACCCTTCCTCCTCTTCCAAATAGCACTGTGATGCCACTATCCTCTCCTCCCTGCTCAGAAGTCCAGGCCTTTATGCCTGATGCACACAACCTGTACTCAACGAATCTGAAAAACTTGGTCATACTAAGGTATAATGATCTCTTCTTATTCTTCCTCGGTGTTTATATTTTATTTAAGGCAAAGCTTTTTGATATAATGCTTGGAATAATCAACAGGCCTATGGGAGAAATATTTTTGGGAAAAGAAGTCCACACAAAAGGCTGCTACCCACCACAAAGGTTGACTATAATTTAATACAAAAGCTCTCCACTCGTATAGGGAAGTTCATGTACTCAGAATGTTCACTTTCAACTCCCAAGGATTATCCAGGACTGAGAGAAAGGAAGGAATGAATATCTGTCTGAAAAGGCAATTAAATAGCACCCTCAATTCCCCGAGGCTACTTACTTTCTACCTCTTATTTCAGTAATCATTATTACATTAGTTGTACAAATTCTATGCATGATACAACTCAAGGCTATTTGTTCATGACAAGTCAATGGTTGAATAAGAAATCTAAACTACGTTCCCTCAACTCCTGGTTCACTGTTCAAATACTCCCTACCTTTTCTCATTTTCTGAATGTGAACTGAGTATGTATGTATAAGGGTATATATTTCATTTGAACAAGTCAGAATTTGTATACCTGAATTTAAAGTGTAAGAGAAACCAAACGTCACCTTTCAGTGTAAAAGGTGTGTTTGTCTGTAATATGAAGGTGTTTTCCAGGCAAAATATGACCTCTGACCTCAGCTGAGCATGCTCTCTGGTTAAAGTAAAATTTTTTCCCAAGAACTCAAAGTGCTCTAGAGGCTATCTAATTGAAAACTCATTGCTTGTCTCTTCTGCCCTAATTCCTCAACTGATTCTGAGAGGCTAAATGACTCTGACAGGGTTATTCAAACTCTGGTGGCCAGTTTCGGAGCCTGGCTCCTCAGGCTTTCCCACTAATACTGATGAGAGTCTTGAGGAAATATCAGCTTACCTGATTCAACTACATGTACAGTCTGCTAAGTATCTAAGTCCACTTGATAGGCTGAGTCCAGGAAAAATTTCACTACACACATCGCTCACTGAGATAAAATTTTCATAACATTCTACTGATTTCTCATAGTTAAAGTTGATCTTTGTCACTATTGTTTTGGCAGGTACTACTAGTTTGAGACCCTAATCAATAGGCTCATCTCTGATGCCATGACAACCATCAGATTCATTTTTTAAATAATGCTCAAGCAAAGGGAACCACAAGGAAAATGCCATGAAGCCCTCATCTTAAAAGAATTCAATGGAAGATGACATTCCTTTTCTGGACATCTCAGAGGCCCAGTGCTCATTTAACTTTTAAATTCTAAATCCAGGATTTCTAGAAATGGTTGATACCTTCAGTTGTCAAAAATTAATAAATCACAGGCTAATAAACAACCTTTATCATCAAAAACTGTACTTTATTAGGTATTTTTAAAATATGGATATGACCTTATAACATGAGGCTCTTGCATGTAAAGTTAAGTTTCTGAAGGAGGAACTAACACATAGAAACTGTAAATTAAATTCATTAAGAACATGCTACATAAAAATATAAATGTATCACACATGTACAAAAAATTGGAAAGCAAATTTTATAAGAATATCACAAATTTCATAAAAGTTTAAACTTTGGGTTCTTTTAATTAGCCAGTGTCAATGGAGCATTAGAAACACTTTAATTCACAAAACTGCATTTTACACACATTGATTTTTAGGAAGAAATGGGATTTGTAAATCGAGAAACATTTTAATACTCATTTTCAGGTTTAATTTGCTTTTAAAGAAAAATTCAAATAATCCTGTGCAATGCAAATGCAAATATCTATAGTCCAAACAAATTAGTTTCATTCAGTTCTCATTATTTCTCTCTTATAAAATAAAGCCTCATTCAATTCCTCCAAAACAAATTTGTATTTAATAGTATGATCATTAAATGTAAAAAATTTACTTAGGCACATGACTAATTCCAACTTACAGCCTCATTGGTTTTGGTTTTCTTAATAAAATAATTTCAAATTATTTAATTTCTTATGATTATAGGCAGTAGCTTGAATAAAATTTAAATTCACAAAAGCAAATTACTGACAAAAAAGATACCTCCCCCAAAAGTAATTTTAATAGAGTAAATCATTAACAAACAATTTAACTGAAATGGGGGGAGGTGTGGGGAGGAGAGAAATTAAAATACCAGAATAAAGCAACTCTAAATTTCTCAAATTCCAGAATGGCTAATTTCAGAATGGCAACAATTTAAAATAAAATATTGGGAACCGAATATATGTACATATCACAATTAAAAACATGTCGTATTAAAACACCTATAATCTCGTTTTTTAACGTGTGATAACCACATTTACATATTCACTTGAATGCATTCTCTCCAAACTGGAGGGAGTGGCAAAAGGATATAGTAGCATGCATCTATCCACTTTGTTCATCACTTCAACTGAACAAGCATCTGTCAACACCCTAGCTTGGAATGAGTTCTAATAAATGCGGTATTTCTAGAAACCAAAGATTCTTTCAAAAGAAGGAAGATTATGTGCTTACCGTATATAGCTCGTTAAGAACCTTCATTAAATCCTCATGAAGTTGGAATGCAATCTCTTTGCTCTGTAATTAAGAAGAAATTAAGAAAGAATATTTAAAAATGTAATAGAAACTTCTTTCTAAATTATTTACATCTTAAATCCACTGACCAGAAATAGAAGACTGTAATATATAACACAAACGGCCCTTCCCAAATACCAGAGATATGCACCAATGGTCACCATAGGCTGGGCAGAGGCAAAAAAGTGACCGAACAGTCTAAATGGCTCTCCCAACATCCAAATGAGACTTTATCAAAAAGAGAAAAAGAGAGAAGCTCTGGCTGGTACAGCTCAGTGGACTGAGTGCCGACCTGCAAAAAAGGTTGCTGGTTTGATTCCCATTCAGGGCACATGCCTGGGTTGCGGGCCAGGTCCCCAGTTGGGGGCATTCAAGAAGCAACGGATTGATGTATCCTTTGTACACTGATGTTTCTCTCCCTCTCTTTCTCACTCCCTTCCCCTCTCTCTAAAAGTGAATAAATAAAATCTTTAAAAAAAAAGGAGAGAGAGAGAAAAGTAGGGTGGAGCATCATGCTTGCTCAGAAGCTGAGCTGCAGAACTAAAGTCATTACAAGATGCATTCCTGCACCCTGTCTCCCATTTCGGTATTGTCACAAAGGAGTTTTTTGCAGGGTGATTCCCAAAAAACTAAGTTAGAATCCAAAAGGGAAACTAATTCTTACTTTTCAAAATAAGAATTAATTTGACCGACTATAATTTTATGAAAGCACTTCCAAAGCAATGAGGTGGAAAGGCCACATACAGTCCACACACTTTCACCTCTGTATTTATTATAATTATTTTCATTAAGACAAAAAGGAGTTTTACTCTTCTACTCAGTTGGTAACTAACAGCATTTAAAATTGTCTTCTCTAGGTTAATTCCGAGAGTTCCGTAGAAGAGTATCTGAGTATTTTTTTTCCAGTCAAATCTGTAAGCAATTCTAAAGAAAATCATATATCCATTTTTTTTTGTTTTGGGTTCATTATGTAAGTCAGCTGCTATAGAGATTGGAAAAAAACGTGTAGAGTGACTTAATTTACAGTTTGAGATACTAACAAGAACATCCACTGGTTCATTTACAAGTGTGCCACTAGACTGTCACTGTTAGGGGTAAGGGTCACATCTTTACCAGCTCTGTGACCCCGGTGTCCTTCACGGCGCTTGGGCACAAGGCCAGGATGAGGATGAGGCAAGTGAAGCATGTGGGGTGTGGAATTTAAGAAGGCACTTGCCCTCACCCTAGTCCAGGGCATGCTTGGGCTTGTAGGAAGCTTCCCATAAACACTTGCTAAGCGAATTTGTAAACGAGCCGAACCACTGTGTCTGTGTAATAGGTGAAGTAGTTACTATATTTGCTGAAGGCCTGGCCCCTGGTGAGAAGGCAGAAAGAAAAGGCCCACAGACCACTCCCACGAAAACATTAGGGCTGCGATGAAACACAGTCCAGCTATGAACACAAGGTCATTGCACTGGGTCAGGGCTCCCTCCAAAAAGTCCGCATGTGGTGAAGCGAAAATTCCTGTTAGACAGCACAGTGTGGGAAGACAACATCAGAGCACTACCTGAACTTCGAGAAATTCAAACTTGTTCATGATAAAGGATGCTGCTGTTTATCAAGCTCCAATAGCTTCTAAAATTTCTAAATTGAAGTTAGAGATTTTATGTTTGCTGTGTCCCTGTTATGTGAAGAGGTGGGTTAAGAATCACTCAAGAGTGAAAGCAAAGTCACAAGTGAGCAAATGAGGCCAACGGAAACTCATTTATTTTCCCTAAATCTTGGTTATTCTGACCGTATACATTACATACAATATCCTAGGACTTCGGCTTGGTGTTATTTCAATATCAGATTTCAGTCAAGGATCCAGGCCACCAATTCAGAACTCTCTAATGGGATCAAAGGCCAGCAAGTAACTGCTTCACTGCTCATATTTCAGGTAGCAAATCCAAAATGAAAATATTTCTTGTCTAAGACTTTAGAAGAAAAACAAAAACCAAAACCCCTTAGGTCCAATTAGCCACAAGTCAAGAATATTAAGGATCCGATTAAAGACAGGTTTGGGTGGTAAAGGCACTCCAAGGTATCCTAGGTCAAATATTTTAGAATAAACCAGAAAATTCTTTGTATATTTCGGATTTCACATGAATTCAGGTAATGAGATGGAAGAAATCTGTCACAGACAAACTGCTCCACCAAGCATACTCTTATATTTTTCTTTCACCTTTCCCCACAGGTTTTGAAACACAAAACTTTTGCCTGGGAGGCAATATAGCATAGTGCTTAGAAGGACTCTGGAGTCATAATGCCTGGGTCTTAAGTCTCAAAGACCTTGGATTCCCTTGGGCCTCAGTTTCCAGATCCATCAAATGAACACTGTCCTTGTACCTATCTCATAGGGTTTATGAGAGCATTAATCAGATGGCACACACAGAGCACTCAGAATGGTGCCTAACACACAGTAAATATCCTGTAAATGTTATAATTATTTATCTCCGCCCGCGCCCCCTCCCCCCTAAACTGTTTATAATGGCAACATCCTTGAGTGAGAAGACCGCATTGCATTTTTCTTTCTTTGGGTCTCTGAACACTTAATTCCATTGACTTCCCCATAGGAAGTGCTCAGCAGATACTGGCTGATTTGATTTTGAAGTCCTTCGCTATTGCTCTGGCCTTTAGATCCCCCTCTGGGTGACTCCTGATTTGGAAGGATCCCCAGTATTGAGTTCCAGCCCATGGGCATTTCTTACACTCCTATTTCCTTGCCACATTGTACACTACATTTACCTTTCTATGTTCCATTTTCATGGGGGGGGGTGGTCCTACCACTAGTGGTACTGGAAGAGTTAATTCAACATCCACTAGAAAATGGATAAACCCAGAGTTGAATACCAACCCTATGCCGAATGCTCTATTTATTGTCACTTTTATGTTTCAGGTGCCTCAAGCCAGCATGATGACATATACACAACTCAGGAAAGGGACCCTTGGGGAGCCAAGCCCCAGTGGGAATTTCTGATGCTGTGAAAAGCTGGGAGGAGTTCCTTTCAGGTAGGTCCCCCAGCCTTCTTCATGACTCCTCACCAAAGTTCCTGCCTATGTGTTACTTTGAATCACAATCCAAACCCTCCAGGGTGCAGTAAATAACTTTGAAATTAACCTTGCCTTCCCACCACCACCCCTTTTGTCCATGAAGGTTGTTAAAGAACTGGACTGGGCTCTGAAGCACTACTTTGCGGGACTAAAGTGTGAAACATGAATCCACACACCCTTGCGTTCAGATACTTGGGCTGGACACAATAGCACTCCAGTTTGAGTGCGGGGGTCATGGTCCCTGTCCTCGGGCACAGAAAGAATGAAAGGATCATTTCATGCTGCCTCCCACCCAAACTTCAAGCATGTCTCTCATTGATTACTGTAACAGTGAAAAACAATCCTTCTTCTAAATGCTACTCTACACTTCCCCCCAAAGAAGCAATCTTAAACCAAAACCCACCTGCCGAGGCACACAGCATGCTGGCACACTAAACTAATGGACTGAAAGCCTCTGGTGAGCAAATATCTGGATTATCAAAAGTCCATCAAAATTCAGTAGGTTAAATATGCCGCTGGAGTCTATTTCATTACAATTTGACAACAGTGAGAGCAGACCCTTGACCCTTGAATAAGAACTGCAGAGTAAGAAAAATGATAAGGACATAAAGGAAAGAAAGCAATCAATGTTCTCTTTGTACAAGAGAAAAAAGTAACTTTATGAAATGATATATGTCTGAAATAAAGTATTTTCTGTGTTACTTGAGATTGGCTGATTAAATTTACTTTTGTACAGAAAGGAGATTCCCTTCAACGGCTTCAGGTATGGGGTTGAAAAAGGGAAGAGATTTTCCCCTTTATTAATATAAGCCTTGTTCAAATTATGGTAAAACTTCTAATTCGTTTCAATAGGATTCTGGGATTCTGACTGAAAAGGAAGTAAACATGGTGAGAACTTTTTTTTAAAGAAGATTTTATTTATTTATTTTTAGAGAGAGGGGAAAGAAGGGAGAAAGAAAGGGAGAGAAACATCAATATGTAAGGGATGGATACATTGGTCCGTTGCCTCTCGCATGCCCCCAACTGGGGGCCTGGCCTGCAACCCAGGCCTGTGCATGTGCCCTGACTGGGAATCCAGCTGGCAACCCTTTGGTTCGCAGGCCGGCCTCCACCCACTGAGCCACCCCAGCTGGGCTAGAACTTCTATTTAGTTGACATTTATTGAATGTCTCCAGTGTGTAAACCCAGAGTTGAATACCAAGCCTATTTCTAATTGTTTACTAATTATTATCACTTTGATATTTCAACACCTCAAACATAAGTACAAAATTAATAGTCTCAAAGTTTTTATCTTTTTCTATTATCAAAACAAATTAAGTATACTGAAGAATATTGGAAAAATAGAGACCAGAAGGACAAAACCATCATCATTATGATTTGATGTATTTCCTCCAAGTTTGCTATTTAAACATAGATATGAGTTGTAATCATTCTATAAATAAAGTATCTTTATCTACTCTTTTTTTCAGTTGCCATTAAATTTTCCATGTATTTATATAATTTTCAGAACCATCATTATAATTCATCATAACTACCCAGTGAGGTATATTAACCATTCTTCTATTATGGTTTCCAAAAGTCCCACTCTTCCCCACTAATCATTCAATTATTTACATATTCATCCAATTTCAACAATACATTTTAACACTCTGAACTATTATCACAAATGCTGGTCTAAAGGCTTATCTTGCATTTTGTGTTGCTTCCTTAATACAAATTCCTAGACATGACATTACTAGGATAAAATAATTGACATTTTTAAGACCCTTAACACATATTATTAGGGTTTTTAAGGGTTATAGTAAATTTATATTGCTGCCAGGACAACAGGGTCACTGAAGCCGTAATCTGGGGTTCACCCAGGGCTGGCTTCTGCTTCTGGAAGAAGTCACCGATACTATCTATTCTGGCTGATCTGTTTTTCTGTATGTCATTAGAATTTTAAAAATAAATAAATAAAAATCTAATTATGTCCTCCCTTTGATTAAAATCCATCAAACATTTGCTACATATTTTCAGAACAGAGTTCACAGGTTTTTTTTTTTACTCAGCCATAATTTCCCCCAACTACTCTATCTTACATTCCACAAATCTCCAACCATATTCTTCCGTCTGGCATAAACCGCTACCTTGCCGGTCTCAGTACCTTTCCTAAGTCATCCCTGTGCCTGGACTCTCCTTCCTTCTCTTGCCTGGTACAATCCTACATGTTAGTCTGTGAAAGCTTTCTTGTAGCTTTGCTTGGAGCTTCAGATAAAAAAAAATTACACCCTACCTTCTCTATGATTTTATAATACATCATCCATTTATCACCACTACTAGGCTATATAATTTAGTGGTTAAGAGTTTAAATTTTAAAATCAAACTGCCTATTTTTAAACTATCTTGTTCCAGTCTATGTATCAATTACTATAAATAATTTTGTAAGACCTCAGTTATATCAATGGCAAAAGGAAGATGCCAACAGTGTCTCTGCCACAGTTTTATTGGGGTGGTCCTTAATAAATATTCAACACAAAACCTGGCACACAGTAGGCATGAAACTGATACTACCCATTATTATTATGCTCATCACATTTCTTCTTCAGAAACCTTGTTTCTTTGAGGGCAAGGGAGTACATCCGAATAATCTTTGTATTCCCGGGGCCTGCTCTGGTGCCTGGTGCACTAGGCGGTCCGTATATGCTTGTGAGATGAATGTGATCCAGAGCTGAGCAAGGCGTGGCTTTCACCCCCCACAGTTCAGCCTCATGGAGGAGCCAGAGGTGCCCAAGCAGCTTTCTCTGCAGAGCACTGTACCAAGCGCTGCGCTGGACCTCTACTCCTGCAGGTCTGCAGGCTTGCTTCCTGGAACCTCCCAGAAAGGAGATAAAGAAAGGCAGCCCTAGAAGCAAAATCATACAACAGCAAAGGAGGACCCTGAGCAATCAATCAAGTGATCTCCGTGGTTGGATTAAATGACCAATTCAGAGGGCCTCTGGCCTCTGACAGAGGTATTTTTGAAGTCAATCTATGGTGATGCCCAGTCAAGGAATCCTGACCTTATGCTGTCTCACAGAGGGAATAAAAGAGAAAAAGGAAAACCAGATTAAATATTTAATGAGAGGGTTTCAGATGATTTTAGTGTCTCATGATTGGTAAATTTCGGATGTAAATTCTGGTTAAAGTCCCCAGCATGTGCTTTTAAGTCCAAAGCTCATGTTCATGTGTCTTTACAATAACAGATTCTCTTGATTCATGTAAACTCCGAAGACAGAGTCAACAGCATCCTCCAAAACCCCTAATGGAGAGGGCTGGGTTGGGCTTAACGGCCTGAATGAAGCTTCTGGATAATATTTATAGTGTTTCTGCACACTTCCTTTCTATCTGTCAAGGGACATGATTTTGTACTTATTAAAATATGCAACTAAATATCAGCAGATGGAATTAGCCTCATCATCTACTTCATTCCCAAGAAGAAAAATAATCAATATCCTTTCAGACAAAACCCCACACCACTAGAAAGCTTGGGAAAATGATAAGGAATCATCGACACAGGGGAAATCAGAACTCCATTTTTGAAACAAGACAAAACTTTGTCTGAAAAGGAAATATCTGGGGCATCTCCCAGAATATTTACTAAAGTAACTGCTAAGCAGATGTGGCATTTGGCATTCAGCTGAAAAAAGGTCTGCTGTGGCCGTGCTCCCCCGGTGAGCGGTCGGTGCAAAGTCACAGACAGCAGGCCACTCGTGGCCTCCCAGGTGTAAAAAGCACTTGAACAGACAGGTTAAGTAAATCATGAGTGAAATTTAAAATCCTACAGGGAGGAAAGTAGGTGGCAGAGCTATTTTCATTTTCAGCTAGCATTTCTTTAACTCTTTAAGAAACACAATTTTTCATACTAGGGTTTATTTCTCTACTCAAAATGGTGATAAATTAGGAAATACTTTTTCAGTATCACTACATGGATAATCACTTAGCCATAAACTTGCAGTGGCTGATGTAAACAAACTTATCCAATTAAAATCAGAATGCGTTATCAAACTCTGGTTCAGACTGTAATATAATTAAATATATCAGAAATATATTTTCAGACTATTTTTCAATATGCTAAACTTTATAAAAATTTCATAACTCAGCTTTATTGACAATTTCTTAATATTATCATAATAACATATTTTCTTTAGTACAGCGATTTTTAGCTGGAATGGCCCAAGAATTTGTAAAACGTGCAATAGCTGACTATTTAGTCAGAGGCACTGACCTCTTTTCCCTTAGATTTTCAAATTAAAAAAAAAAAACAACAGCCAACACAATGATAACTGTCCAGTGTGCATGAATCAAAATTATATCTATTTTTTGTCAGATTGGCAAAAAATATATTTTTTGGTGTGCTGCAGTAAACTATGACTATACTCAATTGTGAAGCAAACTAGACCGCACTGTGAAGAACACCCATGACTTCAGTCTTAACAGCACTGCGGTAAGAAAAATTCCGGGACTATTTACATAACAAATCTGTAAGTCAGAGAGCTGCTCATTTAGTAGTCCTCCACTGAATTAGTAAGGAAAAGGCTGACATTCGTTGAGATACTGATAAAAGTTCATTCATTCATGTACTCACTCATGCATTCCCTCATTCATTCTTCCAGTTTTTATGAGTACCTTTTAAGTACCAAAGATAGAAAAGTGGCTTTATAGTCTAGTGAGAGAGGCAAACAAAACAATTTCAATACAGTATGATTTATGCTTATTCAGTTTAAAGCAGGTAAAGTTTCTATATATAAATTGTGAATCAAATCCAAAAATTAATAAGCTGATCAAGTGTCAAGAATTTGACCTAATTCAGAAACTTCCTTTAAAAATCTATATTTAGCCTAATACTAATAGCACCATCTCAGAACTGGTTAATTGGTCTATAGAATTAACAATGGGTTTAAGTAAAGGTAGCCTAAGGAATAAAAAAAAAATTCCCATGGGGTAAGTCATGCCCTTGTTTCATCACACGAAATCACCCTTCGTTTTTCTAAACGCTGATGTAAAAGCCTATTTGTATCAACTTTCAAATCAGTATGTCTCAGGTAGTCATTCAGTATAATTCAAGACTTAATTTATGGAATACTTAATTGTATATGAGGTACTGTATCAAGGAGGGTAAAGTCCACTCCAGAGAACAATGCAAAGCTACAACCAAGCAGGACGCTCATTCAGAGCTAGTCCTGGTTGACTTCAGACTGCAAGTGTTAGGTCTTCCGGACTGATCTTAACTTGTAGACTTACAGAGCTAGCTAATCTAAACCATCTTCTGTATGACAGGTCTTCAAATATTTGAAGACAGCTATTGCGTCCTAGCTAAGGCTTACTTTTTCCATCCTAAATATTCCCAGAAACTTCAACTATTCCTTATACGACACAGATTAAAGACATGAGAGAATTCTCCTTGCTTCCCAGATAATTGTTCATTGTCTTGTAGCTAGAAGTATTAAAAGGGCACTTTCTTCACACTTCAAGGGGTGGAGCTAAGCTCTGGGGAGGATCAGGAGGCAAGACATACCTCCCAGTGACTTGCAGTCACTTGCAACTGCCCTGTTTTGTGGAAACAGTCCAAACCCGTCTGCATAGTTACTGTAAACTCAAGAATCTTGGAATCATTGTTACATTCTTCTTTTTCCAATAAGCTAAACAGCCATCAGCTAAAGGAGTAGAAACCTTAAGAAAATCTGATTAGGATGGACTAAATAGCAATGTTCTGATTTTAAACTGCCAAAAGACCTTTTATAGAAGACCAACAAACATGTGAGTCATTAATCCACATGGGTGAAAACTTTTGAAGACAGCATCATTACAAGTGTGGAACTGCTCTGTGACCATCATACACAATAGAGGAAAAATAATCACCCAGATTACTAATGCAACAGCTTCCTCACTCAGTTCCTCCAGACGAATTTCTTCCCATTCCAATTTCCTCTTCACAATGTTTTAGAAAAACAATGCTGATTATGCCATATCCCTGCTTAAAAATCTCTCTTGGCTTCCTTCATTGCTTAGATGATAAGATACTAATTCCTCAAGCTGAGGATCAGAATTCTTGCCCCACCTCCCCAACCTGCCTTTCTGTATCTCAGACAGCTGTTATCCCACTGTGCAGGGTTAGCTGGGCTCCAGGCTGCACTCCCGCCCCCAGCGGGCTGTGTAACTGAGCTGCTCTAATATATCTTGACAACTCTCCACTGTTACAAGGTGAGCAGGTGGGGCCACCAAGAGCCCCACCTACACTCATCTTCTCAGAACTCCAAGCCCTTTTCTTTGTGATTCTCTCTGTATAAAAGAATGCACATCTCCTAATTCCTCTGCAAATCTCACCAAGTTTTAAGACTTTAATCAAATGCCACTCTCTCCATGAAGCCTTTCTCCATTTTCCTAGGCAGTATGCCTTACTCAGTCCTCTATGCTCTTGTGGTCTTAGGTCTTGCATTTGTAAGAGCGGTTACCAGTTTATAATGTAGTTTTGACCTCTGCAATTCCTTTCTTTTAATCACTTACTTAATTATAAGCTCCTTTGGTTACCAATAAAGGATTTGTATCTTACTCACTTTTGTTACCTTAGCACTCATTATAGTATATGCCTGTTGCATAATGATAATAAAGGTTTGTTGAAAGAATAATGAAATAGAATGTTTACTCTTTTGGAAAAGAAAGCTGATCTCAGCAAGGCTCAGGAAAAAAAATGAAAAGGGAAGAAAACGAAGTTACAGTGGATTTGGCATGACTCTTCAGTGGAATTATAAGATGTTGTTAAATAATAAAAGAAAATTATTTTAGTTGATCCCTGCAATCTCCATCTTTTGAGTTGGAGAGACAAAATTTTTATGGGCATGTTTATTGCAGCCAGTGCATTGGCCAATTATGATTCTCTGTTCAATTGAAACTATCAAATTTTAAAAAGTAAAAATGATGCATGTATTTATTTACTATTAATTATTGAATATTACTGTTTTTTCTCAATCTAAATAACTCATATGTACCATGTCAAAAGTCTTCTATTTTTAGCCCTGGCTGGTGTGGCTCAGTGGATTGAGTGCCAACCTATGAATCAAAGGGTTGCCAGTTCAATTCTCAGTCTAGGGCACATTCCTGTGTTGCGAGCAAGGTCCTTGGTGGGGGGCGCGCAAGGTGCAACCACACATTGATGTTTCTTTCCCTCCCTTTCTTCCTCCCTTCCCTTCTCTAAGAATAAATTTTTTAAAATTCTTTAAAATAATCTTTAATTTTTTAAAATTTTTGTAAGTTTCTATGTTGATCTGACAAAGTATTTAGTTGGTAAAATACCTGTTTCTGTTTAACTACTTATCTAATAATGAAAAAATCTTTTTTCTTTGATTGAGATTTAAAAGGTACTAAAATCAATCAATCTGTAATAATATTCAGTATCTTATTACAACTGCATATTTTCAGGTTGTTATAACTCAAGATTTTGCACATACTCCTTAATTCAAGTGTTTGCTACATGTGCGGTATTGCTTAATACAGCATTTACTGCAGGTGCTGAAAATCTTTCAGAATCCTGTCATGTGGAATCAAACGTAGCCTTCAAATGGAAAGCAATGTTGGCTAGCAACCTGAATGCTGTTCTCGGGTTGCTTCAAACTTTGATCTCAAATGCAGACACCTAGACATATGGTAGGAATGTTCTCTCCTTATCCGTTCTTTTCTTAAGACTGAAATTTCCTTCTTGGATGAGAAGAGTGGGTAAAAATTCAGCGGTGTATATGGCTCTTTTGGGTTTATTAAGTCCTGATTATTTGTATTGGGTTGGCCAAAGAGTCCGTTTGTTTTTTTCTGTAAAATGGCTCTAGTAGCATTTAGTTGTCTTTAACGTCATTCAAAACAATTTTGTTACATTGTATTTGTTAAAGCTGTCATATTAGTGTGCATTTAAAAAAAAATCAAAATTGGTGGCCCTGGCTGGTGTAACTCAGTGGATTGAGCGTGGGCTGGGAACCAAAGGGTCCCAGTTTGATTCCCAGTCAGGGCACATGCCTAGGTTGCAGGCCAGGTCCCCGTGAGGGCCATGTGAGAGGCAACCACACATTGCTGTTTCTCTCCCTCTCTTTCTCCCTCCCTTCCCCTCTCTCTAAAAATAAATAAAAATAAAATCTTAAAAAAAAATCAAAATTGGTGAATATTTGTGTAGCCATTTTAATATTGAAGATGGAAGAAAATAAGCAACATTTTTGGCTTACCATGCTTAATTATGTCAAGAAAGATAAACACACAACTGAAATGCAAAAAAAAAAAAATCTGTGTAATACATGGAGAAGGTGCTGTGACTGATCGACTATGTCAAAAGTGATTTGCGAAGTTTGGTCCTGGAGCTTTCTTTCTGGGAGATGCTCCGCGGTCAGGTAGATAGCTGAAGTTGATAGTGATTAAATTGAGACATTAATTGAGAACAATCAACTTTCTACCAAGCAGGAGATAGCTGACATACTCGAAATATCCAAGTCAATAAAGTTATTGGTGAAATGAAAAATGTGTCTTTTATTTTATGGAAAAACCTAAATGGACTTTTCGGCCAACCCTATTTATAACTGAACCTAAATAAACCTGGTACCGAATGATATTTTTTTGCTCGTCTTTATGGCAAGTTCGGGTCTGGGTGCCTTATAACCTACTCCATGCCTGTTAATTTACTCTAGAGTTGTAAACCATGTGATTGAGAACAAAATCGAACCAGAATATTTCTTTTTAAAAAGCTTTTTAGGAGAATAGCGGACTCAATTTGAATCAATAGTTCTCAGCCAGGGCCAATTCTCCACCCCCAAGGGAATATTTCTTAATATCTAAAGACATTTTTGATTGTCACAATCGGGAAGGTGCTACTGGCTTTTAGTGGGTAGATAAATCAACATTCACCCATTTGTTGTCCTCCCATAATTAACGTATCAATTTTCCTCAGCCTGTTTTCAATATTTTTATCTTTAATATTCCGTGTGATTACAATGTGTGTGGGTATGGACTTCTTTGAATTCATCTAGTTTGGGTTTTGCTGATATTCCTGAACATGTAGGCTTATCTCATTTGCCAAATCTAGGGAGTTTTCTTGCGATAATTTTTTCCAAATATTTTTTCTGCACACTCTCTCCTCTCCCTCTCCTTCAGAGACTCTGCTGACACAGATGTCAGACCTTTGGGTATTGTCCCAAAGGTTACAGAGGCACCAATTATTATTTCACACTTGTTTCCTTTCTGTTGTTCAGATTGAATAAATTCTATTATTCTATTTTCAAAATGAACAGAAATTAATGAGACTCTTCCTTGTTATTTCCAGAATACTAATGAACCCACTTAGTGAGGTTTTTGCATTTTGATTACTGTATTTTTCAGTTTTAAAATTTCTATTTGCTTACATCTTCTATTTCTTTGCTTCTATTTCTAGACTTTTCTATCTTCCCATTCATTTCAAGAGTGCTTGTCCTTACTTCTTGGAGGACATCTGTGATGGTGTCAACAATAAAATAAATAAAAGGCTTTGTTAGAGAATTCCAACATTTGTGTCATTCAGAATTGGTGTCTGTTGATTGTCTTTTCCCATATGAGTTGAGATTTTCCTGGTTCTTTGTATGCTGAATAATCTTGGATTGTATTCTGGATATTTTGAATATTATGTTATGAGAATCTGGGTCTTGTTTAAACCATATGTAGAATTTGATTTTTTTGTTTTATCAGGAAATCAACCTGGTTGGATTCAGGATGCAAATTCTGCACAGCCTTTGATGGGTTGTTGTTTCAATGTCAGGTCGGCTCCAACACTATTAGAGCACTATTTTTTTTTTTAAAGATTTTATTTATTTATAGAGAGAGGAGAAGGGAGGGAGAAAGAGCAATGTATGGTTGCCTCTCACATGGCCCTCACTGGGGACCTGGCCTGCAACCCAGGAATGTGCCCCGACTGGGAATCAAACTGGGACCTTTTGGTTCCCAGCCCGCGCTCAATCCACTGAGCTACACCAGCCGGGCTATATTAGAGCACTATTTTGATCTGTCTTGCACGTTACCATCCAGTGGCCAGTCTGGAACCCATGCAATGGTCCATCCCTTAGTTCATTTCTCATCGTCATTGGGAGGTGTACTGCTAAAGATCAGACCCATACCTGTACACCTCATGGGTGAACCCATGAGTTAAAAATAACTTTATACAGTTGCTTTGAAAATCTTCACCTTCTCTGTAATCTCCCTAGTACTTCTGGGTTTCCTGGGATGTATCTTTTCTGACTTTTCTCTCTTGGGAAGTAGACTGCACGTGTTGCTTAAATCCAGACTTGTCAATCAATACTGGATCATGCTAAAATGCCTTGAACTTTCTATTATGTGGATCATACTCACCTCTGGTTTCTAATATAGGTGTAAGTATTCATTATGTATTCATTCAATAAATATTTACTAAGCATCTACTCTGTGCCAGTCACTGTTTCAGTGCACAATACAAGGTCCTTGCCCTCAGGAACTTAGATCGAATTTGAGGGGAAACAGAACATGGATAAACATTAAGTAAACACAGAATATGTCACACACCTCGCCTCCAGGCACAGCTATAGCATAGCAAACTATACAACTAGACTACAAAACAAATACCGCCCAGAACTGTCAGAAAACTGAGTTGTGTGGAACTCTGACAACCAAGGATTTAAAGAAGCCACACTCATCCAGACAGGTAAGACAGCGGAGACACAGAGAGGCGTGGAGAAGGCGGAGAGGTGGAGGGGTGTGGAGACACGGAGTGGCACAGAGATGGGGAGACACAGAGTGGTGCAGAGATAGGAATCGGCAGTTCATATCCACATGTGGTGGATAAATAATGGGAGGAATACCTTGGGAGCAATGGATCCCAGCCCCAGTCCAGACCACTCAACCCAGGGTTCCAGCACCAGGAAGAAGTTCCTATCACTTCTGGCTATAAAAACCAGTAGGAGTTGGGGCAGCAGAAGAAACTGCAGCATTCTCAAGAGACTCCTCTTAAAGGGCCCACAACAGACTCAGGAGTCATGCAGACCCACCCCCTCTGGGATTCAGCACCAGAGCAACAGCTGGAAGGGCCCCTCAATGGCATATGGAGAGAAAGTGCAGTGTGAGTGTGAAGAGACAGCTTCCTCCTGGGCAAAACTCCAGAAGCCAGGTTGCGGCACTGTTCCCTCTGCGAGCCCTCCCCCATACTTAGCAACAGAGCAGTGACACAGGTTGCCCCGCCCTGGCATTACCCTAAGGCTCTGTCCCATACGACTTAATAGGTGTGCTTTTCTACAGTAGGCCATATTACTAAGACAGGGAGTCAAATCAGGTCTACCTAATACACAGAAACAAGCATAGGGTGGCTGCAAAAATGAAGAAATAAGGAGACAAAGAAATATGGCCCCAATGAAAGAACAGAACAAAACTCCAGAAAAAGAACTTAATGAAATGGAGATAAGCAATCTATCAGATGCATAGTTCAAAACACTGGTTATCAGGATGTCCCAGGGACTCATTGGGTACTTCAAACGGCATAAAAAAGAAAAGGAGGCAGGGTATAGATTTTTACTCAGGGTGAAGTGGGAACCAACAGAGTGAGCAAAGGAGTACTGGAATCTGCTTGAAGTTAAAAGGATTGTTCCAGTTCTTCCTATTTATATATTCGATTGGTCACTTCAAAGACAACTTAGGAGGTAAGGCAGTTGGAGCCCATGTGCAAGCTGCCATGTTACTCAGAAGTTACCTGGTTTCATGTTTTTTTGTTTGTTTTAATAATCCTAATACTGTATATGCAAAGCATATTTTTCAAGTGTACTTGGAGAATAGGCCAACTCTCCATTAATAAGCAGCAGCTGGGGCTGAATTAGTTAATGGGTGTGGTTTCCCTACTTTTTTACAGTAAACACTGACAGGTGTACTCTGAGCCAAGTTTCTTTAAGTTTTTAATTTACAATAAATAATTGTTTTCTTATGTGTCTTATACCATATGTTCATTGTAAAAAATCAGAAAATACAGATAAATAAACAGAAGAAAATTAAACTGAGAGATATCCATTTAAAATAATTTTGGGACTTCCGGCAAGATGGCGGCATAGGTGAATGCGCTGTGCCTCCTCGCACAACCAAACAAGGAAAAAACCAGAAATTTACCCAACCAAAAACAGCCAGATCTGACAGAAAATCAAATTGAGAGGAAGTCCGACAACCAAGGAATTAAAGAAGATACATTCATCCAGTCTGGTGAGCTGGGAGGAGCAGGGCGGAGGGAGAGCGCTAGGCGACCCCGCGGCGAGCTGGTGAGCAGACAGCAAGACCGCGGTTGGAGGGGTGGTTCCCAGTGGGCTGCAGCACACCGAGACGGGAGTGCCTGACCTAAGCGCGGACAGACAAACCGGGAGAGAAAGCAGAGTGCAACCCATCAGCGCAGATTGAGAGCACCTGTGGGGGTGGAGTCCGCGGTGGGAGGAACTACCAGCCTCACAGGAGAGTTCACTGGGGAGACCCACGGGGGATTGGAGCTGTGCAGCCCGCCCACCACCCCCAGAGCCAGCGCAGAGGGGCTCGAATTGCTTGCAGGAGGCGGTGTGGGTGCCGAGAGCGGAGAAGGCGCCATTGTGCTCTCAGGTCCCGCCCCCACAGGCTACGTCACAACACAGTGACCGGGAGCTTCCCTGCCCAGGTGAACCCCAAGTCTCCGTCCTCCTCACAGTAACAGGCTCACCAAGGGAAAAAAAATGGCCCAAAGAAAGGAACAGATCAAAGCTCCAGAACTAACCGACCAAGAGATAGCCAACCTATCAGATGCACAGTTTAAAACCCTAGTAATCAGGATGCTCACAGAATTTGACGAAGAATTATCAAAATTGCTTGAACAAATGAGGAGAGATCTGCAGGGAACCAATAGGGAAAAGAAGGAAACTGGGACTCAAATCAACAGAGTGGACCAGCAGAAAGAAAAAAACATCCAGCCAGAAAAGAATGAAGAAACAAGAATTCAAAAAACAGAGGAGGGGCTCAGAAACCTCCAGGACATCTGTAAACGGCCCAACATACGGATCATAGGGCTGCCAGAAGGAGAAGAAGAAATCCAAGGAATTGAAAACTTATTTGAACACATAATGATGGAGAATTTCCCGAAGCTGGTGAAGGAAATAGACTTTC
>PVJI01022010.1:0-26067 GCA_004026765.1 Micronycteris hirsuta
GAGTCTGCTCATCCCTGGGAAGGAACACTCAGATGGAGTTTTCAGACTGTCAGGACTGGGGCGAGCCTGATTCCGGAATAGAGAAAGCCACACCCTGACAGAGGAGCTGTGCTGTGGCCCTTCACCCCGAACTTGTGCTCGGGGACAGTGAAGTCGGCTTCCCCGCGTTCCTTTGTCTTCCTGTTTCCTTTGCCTGCTTGGCATGGCTTTGCTTATTAGCATGAAACTCAAACCAAGGTCGAGCTTATAATCTGTTATTCTCAAAAACATTTGATCCTGAAAGAGATTTTTTTCCCCAGTATTCTGAAAATTTTCGAACATACAGGAGACTTGAGAGAGACTGGCACAGTGAATAGCTGTAACCCCCGCCTCAAGCCCAGGGTCTGCCTCATCTCTCCGTGGCTCCACCCACCTGCAAGCCCATGTTGTCTTTTATGCATTTCAGTATAACTTGCAAACATGTCATCCTTAAACATTTTATAGTGTATATCATTAACTAAAATTCAGTATTTTTCTATAGTTATTTGGGGGTGGTAAATTTATACAGAGTTAAATGCATAAATTTTAAGTCTGCCATTCCCTGAGTTTTGATAAATATGTATACATTTGTGTGACCCAAATTCCTATCAAAATACGAAATATTATCATCACTCTAGAAAGTTCCCTCCTGTGCCTTCCCAGTCAATTCCTGCCCTCCCCCACCCCCTGGAACTCCTCTTCTGACGTTTGGCACCACTGCAGATTGGTTTGGCCTCTTCTGGGACTTCATGAAAATGGAATCAGTGCCGTGTGTGCTCTTTTGTGTAAGGCTTATCTGAAAGATTTTAGCTAGTGCTTTAAAATGAAGTTTGGGCCCTGGCCAGTGTGGCTCAGTGGGTTGAGTGCCAGCCTGCAAACTGAAAGGTCGCTGGTTCGATTCCCAGTCAGGGCATGTGCCTGGGTTGTGGACCAGGTCCCTGGTTGCAGGGATACCAGAGGCATGTATCCAATCCATATATCTCCAGCACGTCGATGTTCCTCTCTTTCTCCCTCCCTTCCCATCTCTATAAATAAATAAATAAATAAATAAATAAATAAATAAAAAAAATCTTCTTTAAAAAAATGAAGTTTGAGGACACTCTCAACTTTATTTATCCAACTTCTTCCTGTTTCACGAGTTCAGAGGTAATTAGGAGTGGCAAGCTGCAGGAGATCCCAGGACAGCTGATGGATACCGGTAGTGTATTTGTATTATGTATGTAATTTTTTTTCTTTACATCTTAAATATATATATAATTCAGTGCTCAAAATTTCCCATCTGACAGACCTGATATTACAAGGCAGATGTCCCCCTGCAGAATCCGAGCAGCCCATGGATGTCGGGCTTCTTTCCCTGGCCACACTGCTAAGGGAATGGATTGTGAGTAGTAGTCTAGGGTGTTTTCTTGGGGCTCATTTACTCCTGAGCCAGACTAACCGTGCAGTGCGCCGGAGTGCAGTGCAGACTGCGGAAGAACGGGGCCGAAGGGAGACCTCCTGGACATTGGTGGCGGTGGTGAAAGAAACCAGAGGACTGCAAGGCCAGTCACCCGGTGTTTGCGGTGACTGGGGGCTTTCTGAGGTCTGTGTGCTTCCTCCTCACCCACCCCCCACTCCATGAGCCTACTCCTGGACGGAAAGTAGATTGTGCAAATTGGAATAGAACCCAAATACATAATCCTCATTAATCTTTTAGGTTCTTGTCCCACTTTTTAAAGCCAGTACTTGGCACACAACCCAGAGTTATATGGCAAGCAGTAATAAAGTTAATTGGAATCTAGGTCTCTCAACTTTTTTTCTTCTTTCAGCAGTTTCTTGGGGCTTTGAGTTAAAGATTGCTGTTCTAGCATGAGAAAGTCATTTGGCAGGTATTGTTTACAAGTAGGACACCCTCTCGGTCAAGTTGTATTGAAGGTCTGGGGCATGAGCATTCTGGGTCAGGGAAAGAGCTGGCTGGTAGACGTGGGGTGAGAGAGGCTTTGGGGAGCAAGGCCCAATATCAGCAACCCGAGAGGTACGGGGAAGATGAAGCGGGAGGGAGGGAGGGAGTTGGAGACTTAGACTGGGGTGGGTGGATTTCCTTACTCCACCCATCTAGCCGGGACAAACACCTCGTGGGCTTTAACGGAAAGACAGGGCTCTGTTGTCTCTCAGTCTGACAGAAAGCAAGGGACTAGGAGCAAAGGTGACAATGTAAAGAGGATTCAGATGGGGATAGAACAATTAACGTGGTCACATCCCGCGCCCCCGTGATGAGGCAGAGGGAGCTGAGCCTGCCCGCGTGCTCTGCGGGAGAGAGGCTGCTCCTTGTTAGTGGAACTGCGGCCAGTGTCGTGTTGGGAGGACTGCCCGGAGCTGACAGCCCTGGTCCACTGCAGACACTCATTCGTCCCTGCCGCCTTCCCCACACTGTCCAGCCCCAGCTCCTCAAAGCAGTTGACAAGGTTAGAAAATCAGGACAATAATTTACTTCTGTCCATCTCTCTCTTT
Organism: Micronycteris hirsuta; assembly: GCA_004026765.1. Taxonomy (NCBI): domain Eukaryota; kingdom Metazoa; phylum Chordata; class Mammalia; order Chiroptera; family Phyllostomidae; genus Micronycteris; species Micronycteris hirsuta. The sequence goes on from PVJI01022010.1 coordinate 2,509, forward strand.
CCTGAGGCTTGTGCAATTCAGTCTGAGGGGAGAGGGGAAAGGATAACCCAGACCCTGGTCAATGAGCCTGTTTCAAAATGCAGACGCAGAGCCCTCTCTAGGCTGAGGGCCTGTCTGCTGCTAGTAGGCAGAGGACAGAGATGGTGATGAATTCTTATGTGGTTTCCGGGCCTGGAGTGCAGCCATCAGCAGTCTTTAGGGTTCCTTGCACAGCCAGAGTGACGTCAGCAGTCACCTGATGAATGGCCCGGGCACAGGCATCTGGTAAGGCCGGGGAGGTTAAGGCTCGGTTCCTCAGCCGTGTGACCCTGGGAATGGGGAGCACTGTCCAAGCAAGGCCAGCTGGGCCGAGGAGAGGGTCTGCCACCTGGACCCCCTGCAGCAGGAAGCGCAGGCTCTCCAGGGAGCAGGCTTGGCCTCCTATGGCACTTACTGGAAGTGAGACCTGTGTCACCAACAGGGAGTAGGGAAGTGTGCCAACAGAGTAGAGCTTCGATGTCCTCGCCTAAAAAATGGGCACTACATTTGCCTGGCAGCTAGTTGAGGCTCTGCAGGATTGATTGTTGAACAGGCCAGCTGGTAGTTGTGGAGTATGGAGGTTGCTGGGCGCGCAAGCCCGGGAGTCTGGAAAAAGATACAGATGAGGAGGGAAGGGGAATTAGAGAACCCAGACGGGGCCAGAGGTGTTGGCTGCTGCCTTTCCTGTCTCCTGTCTCAATGAGGTGACTAGCCTGGCATGTGCTTGTAACAGATGGTAGCTATTTCTGTTGGTCACTGGGCACTCCAGTGTGCCAGCTCGGCACAAGGCACCCTGTCGGACCCGAAAGAAACACAGGATGAAACAAGATCTTCACCCTTCATTGTTCGGCAGTGTTTCCTGCACACACCATGAAACAGCTGATCGGGGAAGTAACAGGGCAAAGCAGAGAGTGTCTGCGCCAGCACAGTAGTCTCTGTTGGGGGCGGAGGGAGATTGGCAGGCAGGGTACAGGCCCAAGGAGGCTGATGTGTGTTTCCCACTGGCGGGAGAGTCTAAGGAGCTGACAGCACCCCAGGCAGCAGGAAGTGCGGTGGGAGAGAGCATCTGGCATCAGAAGCCAAATTCAGTTGCTGGTGAATCTCAGAAACAGCTCCTCATGTTCCCACTCGCACAGAAGAAGGCAGAAGGACGGCTGTCCCTTTCCCTTCCTCTTCTGCATTGGCCTCGCTCACGGGCAGGTTGGCCGGACTGAGTCCTGCTCTCTGATACTGGCTCCTGCTTCTAACTTGTCCCACCTCCTGGGCAGGGGGAGTTCACACAGGCTGACACACGGAACACCCATCAGCTGTCCCCCACCCCCACCCCCAGTGCCCACGGAAACATGGGCAGTGCAGTCTGAGTCGCCCCCGGCAGCCAGGTTATGGTGGCGGGGGACGGAGGCCTCTCTGTGCACAGGACATTGCCTCCCACTGCCCACCTGTGGGCAGCGAGGGGTCTGTGTCCCAGAGAGACAGCTGTGAGGCGGCCCAAGTAGCAGTACCTCTAGTGCTTGTGTTCGGGGTTTTTCAGACATATGGTGAATACATTTTATTACAGCCCTGGTAGGGGGGGAAAGTTGAAATAGATTAGTCCTGAATGCTTTCTGAAAATGGACTATTTCCAAGCATTTTTTGAATACATGGATCCATTACTGTGGTGTAACCTTCAGGTCTTTCCTCAACAAACAAACACAAGTTCTCTAACTGAGTTCATGCAAAGCGCAGTATGAAAGTGTGGCCATTTCCCACCTCTCCGAAAATGACACTGATTCTAACAATGGAAAGAAAAGAACATCGGGCTGAGCCCTCCTTCACACCTGCCCGCCCCCCTGCCATTCCCACAAGATGCAGCTTGTTTCTGGGAGAGCAGCCTAATCAGATCGGTTTTAAAGCCTAGATGGTTAAGCTACATGAAGTTTAAAATCAGATCAGAGTGCTATCTGTCTTGTGACCGCCCCTCTTAGTCTAGACTGAAATGACCGTATCTGCCCTCTGCTGGTTCTGGGCCATGGGGGGTGGGCATGCTGTGATCCAGCTCCTCCCCATCTCCACAGCCCAGGCCCAGGGAGCCCCAGACACGCTGAGCTGGCGGTGCCAGGGCGGGGACCCGCCAGGCTCTGTCCAAGCAGGACCCTTCTCTGCTACTTCTCCCCTGGCCCTGAGCGGCCACCAAGGCAGGAAGTAGTCCTGGATTGCAGGTGGTCTGTAAACTGCTGTCTATTCCCAGTTCTTCTATAAACTAGGATCTTCTCAGCTTGACTTAGCTACTTCAGTTCACAGAAAACAAAATGTACTTTCTACTTGGGATGGAACAGTTCCCACCCACCCAGAGGGCTGTGGAAACCTGGCCTGTTCCTGGCCCCTTGTAGCTGGTGTGAGGGGGGTCCTGGGGCAAGCAGGAAGGAACCCAGCAAAGAAGCAGCAGGGTGTTCAACTCTGTTTACTTTGATTTCAGAAGGCCCTTTGGCAAAATCTCATAAATTAGGCAGCCAGGAGATGCAGATTGGATAGGCCAGCTGGGGCTTTGGATATTCAGCAGTGATGATGATCGTGAAATACACAGTGTAGGTGACAACTTCATTTCAAAAGACACGGGATCACCTCCATTTCAGCTCTTCCATCTTGACGCTCTGCGTGGCCCTGGGAATACCGCTTCTTCATTGCTGGCTCTAAGTAAAGGGGAACCACTTCCCCTCCCCCTTCCCCTCTGTCTCTGTCTCTGCCTCTCTCTGTTGCCTGTTTACCATGAGCCAGGCGTGGGGTTGCGGGTGGGTAAAAAGGTGGCTGAAACGTGCTTGATTCCAGCCCTCGTGGTGGCCGCGTGGTGGCTCTCCCACACGCACCCCGTCTGGCCTGCAGGAGGGGTCCAGAGGCTGGCGGAGCCCTCCCTGGGGTGAGGACCCGTCCCTGTGCAGGACACGTTTCCTCGCCCTGAGCGCCCTCCTTTTCTCTTACGAATGTGGAAAAGGAGAAGCAGGCGCATCAGCAGATACCTACTGTGTGTCTGCTCTTTGCCCAGCTTCGTGCTGCGTCATCTGACCGGTAACCAGGCCCCGGGACCTGGCGTCCATCTGTCCTTCCGTGCAGCCTGAGGGCAGGGAGCGCCTGGCCAAGAAGAGAAGAGGCGCTCCAGGGAAACAGTGGTTCAAGTCTGTAAAAGGACAGATGTTATAAATTGGTGTTTTCCCCAGATGGGAGTGAACTGACTGGGACAGGTAGCAACTGCCCTGGCTTGCTAAGGCCGCTAGCCACACAGACATGGGCGGGAGGTGGGATCACACGGCCCTGCCTGCCGCTAACTCAAGGTTCTGTGCCTGGAAGAACTTTCCAGAAATAAGTAGGACTTGCCCTGCAGATGGACTCGCACACGTGAGCAGATGTGTGTAGAGCAGTACCTTCGCAGCACCGTCCAACACGAGAAAAGGTGGGATTCCACACGCGTGTGTCGTGGGCTGGGGACGTGAGTTCCCATGTAGCCATACACTGGATGAAACTGTGCCTTGTCCATTTAAAAAGAGTTCCCTTGTTTTATTACTTTTTCCATTTTTTCCTTTTAAATACTTTATTGTTCATGCTGTCACGGTTGCCCCAGCTTTCCCCCCTTAGTCCCCCTCCTCCCAGCCTGCCCCGCTCTCCCACAGGCAATCCCCGCACCACGGTCCCTGCCCGTGGTCATGCGTATGTGTGCTTTGATCATTTTTTAAAAAGTTCTTTTCTGTAAAAAGAATTCCAAAGTGTATTATTAAACAGAAAATGGAGTGTATCTGTCAGTGTGGGAGGCAGAATATGTCTGCCGGTGACAGGGGAATTGAATAGACCTAGAGGACACTAGAGAAACCGGTTAGACTGGTTTCTTCCAGAGGGAAAATCTAGGAGCTGGGAGACAGACAGGCAGGAAGGAGAGTTTTTCTGAATAAACTTTTGTACCTTTGGAATTTTGAATCATGTGGATATTTTACCCGTCAAAAAAATAAGTGTAAGCAGCCCTGACCAGTGTGGCTCAGTTGGGCAGAGCATCATCCCATGGCTAAAGGGTTGCAGGTTCGATTCAGTGTTCTGGCACATGCAGGAGGCAACGGATCGATGTTTCTCTCTCTCCCTTCCTCTCTAAAATCAATGAAAAATGTCCTTGGTTGAGGATAAATAAATAAGTGTAAGTAAAATTATTTTTGAAAAATTTAAAAATAACTTCTACCAGGCTAGGGCAATGCAGACAACAGGGGGTGTGAAAAGCAAGCTAACCTTGTATAGAGCGTCTGCTGTAAGCCAGGTCCTTGACTGGATGCTTTATGTGCGGGTTACTTCTGGCCCACACAACCCTTTGTGGGAGGCGGGATCTGTCCCCATGTCATGGGTCGAAGGCTGAGGCTGTGGGTGTTGAGAGTGCTGCTTGTCCATCGGGGAAGGAGGCAGCAAGAGGGGCCGGGGCCAAGGAAGGGGAGGCACCGGGCAGGCGGGCGGGCAGGGCAGACCTGCTATGGAGGCACACCCTCCACCTGCTCCACCGGTCGGCTGTGGGTCAGCTGTTGTGTTTCCCTTTGCTCTAGCTGAGCCTGGGGGTGGAGCTGCGTGTGTGCGTTAACAGGCGGTTGTTTTGGTGGCTGGCGAACACCCTCCTGTGCTCCTCTGCCGGGTGTGAATGTGCTGCCTTTGCCTGCCAGCCGCAGGCTGGCTGGAGAGTTGTTGTTTTTCTGATTGTCGGGTCCTTACTTGCACTTAGAGGAAAGCTTCCAAGCCCTGGTACAAAAGGTCCTCTTTCCATTTCTTTGGAAATAGAGCAAGTGAATGAGCTCATTATCACTGCAACCCAGAAGGAGGGGGAGGGAAGAAGAGAAAGTGGCCTCCTCCTCACTGCACCGTCCAGTACTGTGTGGCCAGATGTCCTGGGGTGGGGGTCATGGGTCTGGCTCAGGGTGGCCAAAGCCACGTGGCTGGGTCAGGTGGCCCACACAGGGGCAGTGCTGGAGAGGGACAGGAAATGTGTTGGTGAAACCGGAAAAGATACCGGCATTCGAGCTGCCTGTCACTACCAAACCCAACAAGCAATGACAGCGATTTTTAGATTCAGGGAGGATTAGGTGGAAGAAGCCGCAACATTCCTGTCCTGGGCAGTTAACTGTTCCCAGGGGCAGGAGGTCATCTGTCTCTCCCTGGAACACAAAGGCCCGATGCCCCCACTTGTGCCCAGGCGGTAATCTAGCAGTGCCCCAGGAGGTCGGCTGTTTTCCCAGGAGCCAGGATGGGCCTTATCTGTAGTTTCTGAAACAAATGCTTTAACATACACATTACTTACTAGACTTACAACTTTTGGCCTTATATTAAAGTTTTCCAACTTTTGAGTCCCCTGTCTGGTGTGGTCCAGAGAAGGACACGTGTCTGAGCTCTTCTGACCCCTGAGTGCAGAGCTCTGTCTGGGACCGCTGGCCTCCAGGGAGCAAAAAGTCCTCCAGTTTGGATGATGTACAAAGCTTGTCTCAGCTCTGGAACTTGGCCTCATGCCTCAGAGCTGGCGTTCGTGCAGTGTCAGTGATGGGCTGAGTGCTCAGGATTTGGCAGGCACTGCCCTAGGCGCTTGGGGGCTTTCGTGTGACAAAGCCGGCAAAACCTCTGCTCTGACGGAACTAAAATGCCGGCACGAGCGGTGGGATGTTTGGGGTCTGGCCTGCTCCTGCCCCCTCTGCCCAGTCTCGGCCTGGGCTGGGGGAGCTGAGGGGAGGGGAGATACAGAAATACCTTGGAAGAGAGGCTCTTCGGCCTCGTCAGCAGCCAAGCCCAGGTCGTTATCTGCTCACTCCCTTCAGGGCGTGACTTTAGACCCCACCGGGTAGTGGCCAGAGTGGGCCTTTCTCAGTCTGAGTGGCAGAGAGTTCTGGCACCTTGCAGTTTGGTGCCAGACTTGGAATCACCTGGAAGAGCTCTGGAGGCCTGCCCAGGACATTGGTGGTGAGCTGTCCATGTTCAATCCGAGCCTGACGGCCTCTCCTTTTTGCCCCTCTTGCGTTTCAGATTGAGAAAATCATGAGCTCTATTGGAGAAGGGATTGACTTTTCTCAGGAACAGCAGAAGATCTCAGGTATGGTACCGAGCAGCCGTCCTCCCCGCCGAACACGGGCCTGCGCTCCCGTCCGCTCAGGTTTTCCCTCAGACACAGGCGACAGACACTTCGGGTGAGGGGGCTCAGCCTCTGACCACGTCCCGCTCTCACAGCGCAGGGTCTCCGCTGTCCGGCAGCCCGTCTGGCTGTTATTTTTAGAGCCATGAGCCCTTTTACATACTGGAGGGCAACGCATACAAATTGAACTTCATTCTGCCTAGGGAGGAACTTTTTTCAATGAACAGTTGTCACTCATGATTCTTTTCATAAGCGTACACTCTCTCCGAACGGCTTGAATTGGAGTGCTTCTCAGTGCCGGTCTCCCCAGCTTCCCGGCGGCTCTGGCGCCAAGTCCTCAAGGGCACTCGGCTCTCGTTGGTCTAATCTGTGGCCGAGGCAGGGGTCGGACGGTGGCCTCGCCTGTTTGCCTGCATCTCCTGAGGGGCCGATTTTGCTGTCGTCCTATGTCTGTCTGTCCACTTTTCCATTTACTAAATCACTCCTTTCTCCTCCGGATCGCTACTACTGCAGGCTTTCCTTTCACTGCAGAGCCCTCGGGGCGGCGCAGACCGGGACTGGAACGGCCCTGCCTGCACTGTTGTCCTTGATCATAGAACTGTGCCTGTGATACTTTCTTTGGTCGGTGGCATTCTTAAAAGTGCCGCTCAGAGCAGCTGCCGTACCCCTCCCCCAAGCATCTGCTGGTCACCCTCCCCACGCCCAGCCTGGTCTCTGCCCCTTCCCAAGGAAGGGCCCCTCTGCATTGATGGGGTAGACTCCCTGCTTACTCTGGAGGCTCCGTCCAGATTGGACCTGTTGGCCCCAGTAACTTCTGGCTCCTCCATGGACCTCTGGCTCTGGCAGGAAGTCTGGCGGGTGGGGGCAAGTGTGTGCATCGGGAGGAAAGGGCCCACTGAGGCCGCGGGGCTTGTGGAGAGAGTACAGGCTCTGGAACCTCAGTCCTGGGTTCAAACCCTGGTTCTGGGCACGTGTGTATCTTGGACAAGTCACTTAACTCTCTGAGCCCCCAGTTCCCTGCCTACAACGTTGGGATGATCGTACCTACCTCACAGATTGGTGGGAATGAATAATACATATAAATACTTGAGCTAAGGAGACAGTGTAGTAGCTGTGCTCGTTTTTATCTACGAAATCACTGCTGACGCGTGTCGAGAAACCTAGAGAAGGGGGCACCTGTGCCGCTGGCTGTCTCCCAGCACCGCTCTGCACACTGCGTTCCCGGCACTGCGTTCCTGGCACCTCCTCCCGCTGTGCAGGCGTGTGTCCCTGCGTCTAGCAGGGACGGCCCAGCCGGGTCAGGCCCGCCTTTGTCAGCCCTGGGTTACGGCGGAGTCTGCAGAGCGGGCTCTTCTGGCTGAGAGTTTATGGACCTGTTTCCAGGCAGCCACTTACTCTCAGGCATGCAGTCTCACACTCTGTTGTAGTTTGCAGGCTTTGCCGAGAGTCGAGTGTTTGTAGGGAATAGAAGTTTGGGACTGAGCCCATCCCCATTGCCATTTTCACAGGTGTGCTTGGGGCGCAGCCAGGAGTGGGGTTGACAGCAGTTCAGCTGAGGCTGAGTCTCACTTCCCCGTGCCCCTCAGTGGCAGAGGGGCCTGAATCCCTGGTGTGCGCTTGAGAGGTAGGGTTGGAAGCAGGCTTTCCTAAATCAGGAGGCATGGCAGTACCTCTGGAAAACACTCTTCCAGAAGAGCCCTTCTCCTTGGAGGTGGTGACACGGAGCTCTTTCTTTGCCCTGCTGGCTATATGCCCAGTTCTTGCGCCCCATGAACCCATGCAAGTGGCAAGAGGTGGTTGGTCCCACTACCCCCCTAGGTCTCTGGATCCCGACACAGTCTCATTTTAGTGTTCACTGAGTTGAATTATCCTCCGTACTGCAGCTCGGGAAGTCAAGGGCAGGCACACGAGGGTGGCCGTCTGAACAGGTGGTGCGTCCACCCACGCTGCCGAGCCCCAGACCGCTGTGTGTGCCCCGCGGCCAGGCTGTGACACGTGGAGAGGGTGGGCTCAGCCTGCCCCACACTCTGCCTTCTAACGGTCAGGAGGGCCTTTCCCAGGACCCCAGGGAGCACCGGCCCTCAGCCCAGACCAAAGCAGAATTCTTGTTTATTTTGAGTGATGGCTATCAGGGTGCAGAGTGTCCTGGGGCTTCTGGATCTAGGAGAAGGGACCTGGCTCTGGATTTGCCAGCCTGGCTGGGGAAGCAGATCCCTCCAGCAGCCAGCTCCCAGCTAAGCATGGGGTTGCCCCGCTCATGTCCTAAAGGGGGAGACCCTCTATGGCACCTGAGTCTCAGTCCTGGTTTAGGCCGTGAGCCCCTGAGCAGCCAGTATTGGAGCTAGGTACCTGACTCCCGCCCCCTGACAGGAGTCCAGGAGGGCAAACCTTCACTCTGGCCTCGTTCACCAAAGGCCTGTTCTGTCAAACAGAAGAGACCGCTTCGCTTTCTTTTGCTAAAATCAGTCATTTTGGCTGTCAAGTAGCAGCTAAATGCCAGCTCTTCCTGTGGCCTGATCTCCCTGCACACAGAGCCCCCTCTGTGCCAGGACTGTCTACAGCCTGTCGGGTGCAGGTGCCCCCCGGCATGTTTAGAGGTGGCATGTGGTCCCTGGGTGGTCTCCGTACATGTTACTCTTGTGTCTCCACAGCCGGACTTGGGGTTTGGTTCTGACTTCCCCTTGTCCTTGCCACCTCCCTTCCCGTGCCTTCTCCTTCAGATTGTGCCTGACCTGCTCTGGGCCTGGCGCTTGTCCCCTGTGTGCCGCAGGCCCGGAGAGAAGTCACTTCCGGGCTGTTTGGTGCTCACCTGGGGGATATCAGGTGTGACGCCCTTACTTTGCCTCCTGTGTTTGCGATCCCCATGGCAGTCTCTCGGCACAGAGGCACAGTCGTTCTTTAAGTGGCAGGTGGGCTGTGTCCTTGAGGCCCTGTCGTTCATTCCTCTGTCCTCTCTCTGCTGCCTGCGAAGCTGTTTCAGCTGCCTGAGCTGGGGGTCAGGTCTTGCTGTCTACCTCCATGCTGGTGGGTGTGTCAGCCAACATCGGATGTTGGGAAATCTGTCATTTGCTCTGATGCCAGTGCTGCTGTGTCCTCCCTCTGAGGCAGCAGCAGCAGCTTCTGTTTCGATGTCCGATCCCTGATGTATTTTCCCGAGCGTGGAGGGGAGGAGGGGGGAGGGGGAGGGGGAGGGCCAGGCATTATGAGAGTGAGCAAGGGCTGTGGAGCCGGCAGCAGGCAGCGTGGAGCCCAGGCGCCTTTAGACAAAGCACTCCGCTGCGCTGTGTGAGCGCACACATCCTCCGGCAGCTGCGGGTCACAGGCAGGAATGAATCAGCGGCCGGGAACACCTGACTTCATGGGCGGACAAGAGCCTGCTGCTTAGGTCCCTGGAGCCGACAGCCCTGCTCAAAGGCAGGGGAGCTTGAGTAGCCCCGGACTCAGCATCTGCTACAGCGTGCACTGGGAGGCCGCCGGGTCCCTGGCCACCGTCTGCTCGGCAGAGAGGACAGGCAAGAAGGGGAGCCTGGGACCCTGGGTCACCTGGGTCTCCTAAGTAACCGAGCTGGTGGCCTTGGCCTGCCAGGCGGGCAGAAATACCAGGAGCAGCAGAACGACTTCCACCGTGGCAAGAGTTCTCTGGAGGTGACGTTTTTATAGTCGGTTCTCCTTCCTTCCTCGCACCTCTTTCTCTTCCCGTTTTCTTTTTCCCCTTCTATCTGTACTTGCCTGTGAGCACCAGAGAAGCAGGTGGTGGTTAAAGCGTTCGGCTCAGAACATCCAAGGTCTTCCAGGAAGGGCTGAACTTCTCTCTTCCCTCACCCCACTTCCCCTGCTCAATCTGAGGTGTGTCGCAAATAGATGTCCTCCCTTCCCCGCTTGTCCTAGAGGAGGATGTCAGGGTCCGGAGAACCTGGGAAGACGCTTGCTGTCTTTATCTCTCAGCCAAAGAGAGAACAGCGCAGAATGTGAATAGACTTAAGCCGCCACAGCTTGGCTGACAGAAGACCGCCTGCTTTTTCTCTTCTCTGCTGGGTTTTGTCAAAAACTGGATCTCCCTGCCTGCCTTCCACCTGGGCAGGCAGGTGAGTCACAGGAAGAGCCACCATCAGAGGAACATGAATGCCCAGCCCCTGCAGACCCACCCGGCCAGAGAAGGCAGCCCTCCAGACGGCGCCCCGGCCCGGGAGACACTCTGCCTGCCGCTGGCACCTGGGCTCTAGCTGCAGACCCAGCGCCTGGCCTGCTGGCCACACAGCCCAGCGGAGTGTGATATCGCCGCCCCCGCAGAGCCACTCCGAACCTGGTCCCCAAGCCGTGGCCCATGCACCCTGTCAGCTCCCCGCTGCCTGAGCCTCTGAGCACGAAGGGCCATGGTTTGCTTGTTCCGGGACTGCTGGGGGAAAACAAGTAAAAGTCTCTTTTCTCCCTGCCATGTTCACTGCTGCTTGGGTTGCATGTGCTGGCCCCTGTGAGATCTGCTGCCTCCTTCCCGGAGCCTTCCCAGTGTGCCTGTGCCCCAGAGCTGCATGAAGATGCGTGCCCTCTCCTGACCCGTGTGTGCTGCAAGGTCGCAGGACCGGCCCCGCGCCCACAGCCCCACGGGGCTCCCAGTGCACGGATGACAGGCGCTCCCGGCCCCGCTGGTGCCTGTGGGACCCGACTTTGTGAACTGTCTCAGTGCGAACACTGACAAGGAGCTGACCCAGAGACCGTTGGCAGTTGGCTTCCCCCCACCCCTGCCTGTCCCCGAGTGGCGGGCAGGTCATGCATGTGCACCCCAGCCTGGAGCAGCTCGGCTGAGGGGCGAGCAGGCCAGCCGCCTGCCGGAGGTGGTGGGTGTGTGCGCCCGGCAGGCTCCCTCGGCCGCACACAGAAGAGGAGCTGCGGGCCCTCCGCTCTCCCGCTCTGGCCTTTTGTCCATAGTTTGTCTGCTTTATGGTAATGACTATGATGTGGCAGTGCCATCTGTCTTCATCTGAGTGCCGCTGCTACCGCCTTAATGGTCTTTCCCTTTTCAAGCGTCTGCCGATTCCTCTCTCGTCAGGTTCGCGGACGCTGGAGCAGAGCGTCGGGGAGTGGCTGGAGGCGGTGGGGCTGCAGCAGTATGAGAGCAAGTTGCTGCTGAATGGCTTTGACGATGTCCGCTTCCTGGTAAGTGCAGGCCTGCTGGGGGCGGGCCGGCGGTGGGAGCCGTGCCCGCTGCAGTCCGAACAGTGCGTAGAAGTGACTCACAGAGCCTGGACCATCATGGGCCTTCTTTCTTAACTCTGTCCCGCTCCACTCCATGTACAGAGAGCTCTTTGCAAGTGTGCATCCCGAGAAGGAGGGTCCCTCCCCAGTCTCCCTCTCAGAGCTCAGGCCACATGTCGCATGGTGCAACATCAGGCCGTCTCATTCCCGGTCAAACCCCAGAGTTGTGGTGGACAGGACAGCCTGGTCCCTGTGGTGACTATCCGCCCTACCCTGTCTTAGCTGACACCAGAAATTTTTTCTGTTCTCCCAAAACTTGCTGGCAAGCAAGTCACTTGTCTGGCAGAAAGGCCTCTTCTCTGCCCAGGGTCTGGGCGGTGGCAGCAGCCGCAGCGCCCCTCCGTGTGCCCGTGGCCGTGCAGATGGCCCAGAGGAGAGGCTGGCTGTTCGAAGGGTTGGGTGCTTTTCTAAAGTACAATTTTAAAAAAACAAGAAGAGGAAAAGTCCAGGCGTCTTTCCTCAGGTTCCCTGTGGAGTAGGGGCTTCCTCTAACAGTCTGAGTGTCGCTGAGGACAGGGTGCCCACGGTGACGATCCCTCTCCAGGAAGCCCTCCCTGAGACCCCTCGTGGGCTGGGCCGGAGCAGCACAGCTGGGGCACAGCTGACCCAAGGGCTGCGGCTCGCCCCAGAGGCAGCACTGGCGTCCCCAGGGCAGCATTTAACAGCGATGCCAGTGAGAGCTGGCACTTCTGTACCTACTGTGTGCTAGGCACCGAGGGCACTGGTGCGCCTGTGTCAGCCCCTTGGATCTTCCCGGCGGCCTGAGGTGTGTGCCGGCATCACTGTCTTCGTCTTCCAGACCCAGCGCAGTTAAATGGCGTGCTCACGTCACACCACCGGCCGTTGGCAGCGTAGGAACGTGCACCAGGCACGCTGGGTCTGAGGCCACGCTGTAACCACAGTCCCATGTGGGTGTCCTTCCTCCGTGTGAGGTGTGGGGAGTGGCGGCGTCACTATTTCTGTGCTCTAAGTCACCGTCTTCGTGTGTTGCCTCAGGAGCTTGGTTTGAGGTGAATTTCGCCAGCCCTCCCTGCCCCATGCCCTTCCTTGTTCCCTGGCAGGCCCGTCGCCTGCTCTCACAGTTTCTGGGAGCACAGTCCTGACTTGGCATTGAGTTCCTTTCCTCTCTGAAGCAGATCCCTCTCTGCCCACCTCCCTCCGCTGCTTTTTGAGGGGCGGTGGTCAGAGTCAGCCTAGGGCGCCTGCGTCTGCTCTCACCTCTCCAGTGTGGGTCTCTGTGGGTTTTCCACTGAGGAGGTGGCATTTGGTGCCTCCCAAATGCCCAGGGCGCTGGCCTGGGGCTTCCAGGAGGGGCCCTTACTAGGGCAGCTCACGTTACCTGGGCCATCTGCATCTCCAGGGCAGGCTGTGAAGCCTGCAGCAAGCCGCCCTTCCAAAGCCTACTAAGGGCCAGTTATTTTTTAGCTTTAAGAAATATTAGGTTTTAAAATAGCAATTTTTAAAAAAAGTTAAACTGAGTATATTTATGGTTCTTAAATCCTAACCTCTGACTCATCATGTTCCTTGGGAAAGGCCAACAAACCCAGAACGGGGTGGGGGTTCAGCCACGGAAGGAACGAGTGGCCCCTGGTACTGAGTGTCGCGAGCGGGGCCTCCCCTCTGAGCACAGGCTTTCCTCAGACTGGCCATCAGACGGGCAAGGGAGGTCGCCATGGACTTCGCATGTTCCCTGCCTGTGCGTCAGTGTTTTAGAGGCTGAGCGCTTGACTTCTCGCTCCTCCTGCTAATTTCGGAAAGGGTGAGGTTCCCTGCCCTTCCCTGTGCTCCCGACCAGAGAGTAGCTGGGCGGGCATCTGGGGAGGTCTGGCGCTGGCCCAAATGTCCATTCAGGATGCAGGGCCTCTGTTAGAAAGGGTCTGTTCCCATTCGGCAAGGGCCCTCATTGAGGGAGGCCAGCAGCTCCATTTTTCCAGGCCCCTCCTGTGGCCCTGGGTACAGGCTGTTCTTCCTGCCCCTCTCGGTTCTGCGGGGCAGCTGGCAGGCAGAGTCTGCACAGGGACTGCCGACTGCACCTCACCCGAGTGTGTCACTTCGCTCACCCAGAGTGGCCTGAGCAGCCATGCAGAGCATCCTGGGTAATTGCGTGTAAATTGCCAGGTGGGCTGTAACGCTAATTAAGTTTTAGCGGCCAGAAAAAAGAGGAAGAAAACACACAAGAAGGGGGCCATTTTTGTTTAGAAAGATTGTGTACGGTATACCTTACGTCACATTAGCTATGGTGTATCCCCGTGTGGTTTGGTTTTCAGCGCCGCCGTTGTCTCCCTTGGTTCTGAAATGCCCTGCAGACTCTTCCACAAGGTGCTCAAGTGGCTCCCAGGAAACCAGGCTCTAGACATAGTGGGGACATCTGGAAACGGGGTGTTACATGGACAAGAGGCGCTGCTGTGGGGTTTCCCGTGGCAGGGTCCTACGGGCTTGTTGTGGGAGTGCAGGGCATTGTGGGGGCGTGGGGCCCCTCTCAGGCCCAGAGGACTTTAACAGCATGTGGTCTACCGTATTTTGCCATGTGTAATGTGCAATTTTTTGTCCAAATTTTTGAGAGAAAAGTAAGGATATACATTATAAATGGATAGTACTGATTCTGTGTCTGCCTTCTATGACAGGTAAATATCCTAAATTTGTCACCAGCACATAAAATTTCTTACACCTTGTTGTATCTGTTCTTGTGTTTTGTAATTATTTGTTACATAAAGTTTCTTATACCTTAATGTGATCAAAAACAAATCAAAAATTCCTTTATAACACAAAAAATATATATATAAATAAATAATTAAATTTAAAAATTAAAACGAAAGATTATTTTCCTGAAAGTTTGGGCCACAAACATGGGTACGTGTTTTACAGGCAAAATACGGCGATCACCCCTCTCTGCCCGACCCTCGCAGGTACTCTTTGCTGTGACGCTGTTTCAGTGAGTTCACCGCCTTACAAAGTAGGGGCCCATTTGTGGTGTTTATCCCATGGGCTGATTGATATAGAGCATTCTTCATATGAAAGGAAAATGCGTTTCTTCGAGACTCCTGTCCCTTGGTCCCAGGTGTACCTTCTGGGGACACACAGGACACACTTAAGTGCTAAGGAAATTGAGATCTCTGCCACGGCCCCCGGTCCTGCCTTGTCTAAGCTCGGCACCCTCTTTCTCACAGGTGCTTCCTATGATGTCATGACTGAGCTAGACAAGCGAGCACTGCAACTTGAACTTTATTCACACTCTTGCCTGCAGGCAGAAAGGGCCATTGATCAGCAGGGGTCAGGGCCAGGGCAGTGGGGGCCACCAGGTTCTCCCTAGGCTGATTGTGGGCTGGCACCAGGTGGGCCAGCTCACCGCACTGGCTCATGCATCACAGCCAGTTCCGTTTTCTACCACAAATCTTGTCCTCAGGAAATGTGCTTTCTTAGGAAAAAGAGGAAGGTCATTGGTAGCTCCCAGCACGCTGGTCCAGGTCTCTGTATTTGGGGACTCAACCTGACCTCCCTTCATGGAAGCATGAAGTCAGGATGGTGTCCCTGATGCTGGAACAGTGTGTGGGCATCACAACTGTTTTTGAAGAATGTCTCACGTGAGAGACACTCACCTTGGAGTGCTGAGGAAGAAATCGAGACACGGAATCCATACACAACATGGTCTTAGTTTTCCAAAGAGGAAACTTCTCCCAGGGGGGTTACAGGTGGCTTCGCCTTCTTTTTTGGAGTGCGATAGATTTCCTGCATTTCCCACAATGAATATATCTGAAATCAGAATAGCAAATAACGTAGGCATCTTCAGGAAGTAGGTGGTGCAGTTGGGAACACGAGGCACGTAAAGCAGTAAACGGCGGCCTGGCCAGGTGCTGCGTGCTGTGGTGAGGCCTGTCAGTGCCGCAGCAGTGCAGGGGGAAGAGCACCTGTTTCCCCGAGTGTTTACCACAGCCGCTGGGGCTGGCCCATGGCCCGGGGGACTGTCAGCCGGGGCCCCAGTGAGCGCTGAGGCCGAGGGTGGGGGCACTGCCAGTGGGTGGCACAGCCAGGACGCCAGTCCACTTTGGCCCACTTTGGACCTGTGGTCACATTCGCTGTCCTGGGTGTTTGTCGAGGCTGTGGGACTTGGGAAGGCCGGTGAGAGGCCTGTGCTGTCTGTGGTGAGTGCGGAGGCCAGCCTGAGTGTAGGGAAGGTCAGGAGAGGTGGGCTGGGCTGGACAGCAAGGGGTCTCGACAGCCACACTGCGGGGGCAGGGAGGGGAGCCCTCTGGTTGTGCCCCTCACCAGGCAGAGAGCCCCTGCACCCTTCAGGGCGGGCACGTGGCGAGGACGGGCAAAGGGAAGGTGGAAATGAGTCTGGCAGCAGGCTCAGGATGAGCTGGAAGCAGAGACTGAATGGACAAGCCTTCGCCTCCTGCAGCCAGCGTCAGGGAGGCCTCGGCCCCACCCATCCGTTCACTGCGCCACAGGCTCCTGCCACGCACAGATAGGCTCCCACTGTTTTCCTGTCCGTTCCTGAGACTGCCAGCTTGTCCCCACATGTTGGAGGGAGATGACAGCTGAAGAGGAGCAGCCCTAAGAGCTGAGAGGCATAAGTTTGGGGAGCAAGTCCTCCTTTCTGGCTTCCATGAAGCTCTCCAGCCAGGCCCCCAGACCCCTGAGCTTCCCTTCCTGCTTCTGTCCCCTGGTTAACTCCTCACTCCTTAGCCCTGGAAGCCGCTTCTTGTGCTGTGGGGCAGTGCGGGCCCTGGGCTTGCTGCTCTAGCTTCCCGAGCCACGTCTCCCCCATCTCCGACATCCTGTCCTTTGCTTTCTTCCCTCCCAGGTTTCAAGGGGAGGTGCTACCGCACTGCAGTCCTGATGCTTCCCTGCCTCGGCTTCCTCCCCCCAGGGCTGCCCCCCTTCTCTCCATACGGAGCTCAGGCGCTCCAGGCTTGATGTGGATGGTCTGTGCCCCAGTGGGAGGCAGGGCCCCAGCGGGAGGTTCTCCTCAGCTTCGGTGTTGGAGGGTTTGGAGGGTTGGTGGAGCTCAGGCTTTGACAGGAATACTTTCAGGATGGGTCCTGCCTCCTGGACTAACTCGGTTCTGTGGTCACTTAGGAACTTAACTCCCTGATGCCCTGGGGTTGATGTGCACCAGCTGCTTTCCCATCTCTGCTCAGCCCTGTGACCTTGAGACACAGTCCTGTGCACTGTGCTTTCTCGGTCTCCTGCTATTTCTCTCCTGACGACCTGGTGTTATTCAGAGTGACAGCAGCTTTCTTTGCCCCTGGCAGCGCTCTGGCCTTCTTCAGTCCCCTTTATAGTGGAGGGACGTGGGAGCAGCATTCTCATGTCTTTTAATTTAACTAACCGCGCTTTAAGGTGGAATTGGACTGGCGAACAGACCCTGTAACGTGGCTCTCGACTGCTGACATCTCAGCGTGAGCAGCAGCAGCCGGGGGTCCTGCCCTGGCGTCTCAGACTGCCGCAGGTTCGTTCAGTGAGCCCAGAGGGCAGGGCAGTGGGGCCTGTGTGTCTCTGTAAAGGCACAGGCCCCCTAACACGCCAAGTGTCAGTTCTGACTCAGGGGCTCAGGGGCTTCCCTCCAGCCCATCTGCGCACTCCTGGGGTCCCCAGACACCACCGTCAGGGCCCTGGGATTAAGTAATTTCCCCAAGGTTGCTCCTCAAGCAGACTCCTGGGCGCAGGGCAGCACCCTCCCCTCCCGCTCCAGTCCCCACGCCTCCCTTCCCCAGGAAGGTGCCGTGTCTGGGTCTCGCGCTCAGTGCCTCGCCCAGAGCAGCCTGGCGTTGAGCCAGTGGGCTAGGTTAGCGTGTCACTGGCAGGTGCCAGCCTGGGTCAGGCAGGCAGTTCCATCCGCCCGCTGTGTGCTGGACGCTGTTCTACCAAAGGCTGGAAACAGAGTGGTGAAGGATCAGACCCCAGTGAGCTCCTGGCACTGGCTTGGAGCCCCCCTGACGCCCTTCTAGACCTGCAGCTGCCACTACCGCAGGTCACAGAGCAGGTGCTCCTGCCTGCCACTCTCATGAAGCTCCAGGGCCAAGGGCAGTTTGCTGAGGCCATCACTCAGTAAACTGGACAGGGAAAGCAGAAAAGGAAACTCAAGGTCCCCCGCGCCCCCTTACTCTCAAAGAGAACTGGACTGGGAGTCAGGAGACGTGGGTTTCCCTCCAGGTCCCCCTGTGCGACTTGGAGCTGGCTGCTCAGCCTCCCCGTTCATCCCTGCCTCGTGGGATCTCTTGTGACTGCCTGCTTCATGGGGGCATGAGGTCTAAAGGGGACACCCATTACCAGCAGTGACTCGTAACAGCACCCAGGACTGATCGGTGCAGTGTAAGGCTGTGAGGACAGGCGGCAGCCTCTCCCTGCAGGCAGCAGATACTGGCTTTGTCCTCAGATCCAGGAGCTAAAGCCACTTTGGGTGGTCATGGGGTCACACCTTTGACCCCAGGCTGACGTGGGCTTAGCTGATCTACACTGCTGATTTGGGGGTGAATATGGCACCTGGCCCTCAGAAAGGTAGTTTTTTGGGGGGCGGGCAGTAGATGGGTAGACGGAGGCCATGCCTGGTACAGAGAGAACGGGGATGCCAGGGCCCTGCCTCGAGGGCAGGGGTCATAAGGGGCGTCGCTTCCACAGAACTGGGGAGTTTCCCTAACGCCTTGAGGGCCGTTCTCATGAAGATGACAGGTGGGCAGGCCTCCAGCTTTGGGAACTAGGGACCCCTGACATTTGTGCTTCTTCCTCATCTTCTCTGGAAATAGTTGCTCTCTGTAACCATCAGGTTCTCCTGTCCCTGTGAGGACAGGGCTGGGGTGGGGTGTGGGTCAAGGCTGAGCCGCTGTTTTTGCTGAGGGTGGTGAGCTTCTTAAAAGGGCAGCCATGAGCAGGGGGAGGCTGTCAGTTTGGAAAGTTCTGTGACACAGGCCCAGCGAGGGGCACGGGGGGGCTGGCCTGGCAGCAGAGAACAGGCTGGGCAGCAAGAAGGGCCGTCGGGCCCCCTGGCCCTGCCAGCGGGACGCCAGCACGTGGCAACTCCTGACTGAACCCTGCGAGGCAGCGCCCTTCATTCCTGTTCACAAGGTTCTGACTTTGCACCCGCCTTGAGCAGCAGAGTCGGGATTTGAACCCAGTTCTGATGCAAACAGCTTCTCACTCCTTTATACCGCAGCTGCCTCGCGGAGCGCTGCCACACAGGAAGCGCTCAACCCCCGGATGTGGAATGGTTCGGGAAGCGTGGCTTCTACGGTATTTTCCATCATTGAGATTTTTGAGCCATAGCAGCCCTGCCACCCCTCCCCTCCCTCAGCGCCCCTGTGCCAGAGACTCCCTGGCCCGGAGGGGTGGGGGTGCGGGGGGGAGGGGCTGTGGTCTGCACTGGAGACAAGCCGCTTGCTCACCCCTCCCCCTCCCGGCCCACCCCCGGGGGCGTGCGGTCAGGGCAACCCCAGCCTCAGAAGGCAGTGCAGGCTTAGACCAGGGTCCTGTTCAGTGACCACCTGATGACTGTGCCTAGGACAGCTGTGTCACTGTGGCCAGCAGTATGTCTTGGGGACTGCAAACGCTGCCCGCAGTGGAGGAAGCCAAGGGGCAGCTGAACTCTGGGATGCCTGTGTAGCCCGGAGTGTGTGCGCACGCAGCTGTTCTTACAGAGCGGTGAAGCATGGCGGGTGTGTGCACGCAGCGTCCTAGTGCGTGATAAAGGCCGGCCAGAGCAGTGTGTACTACAGCCCCAGCTTTGCCAAGACTTTTTAAAAATAGCTTAGAAAAAATACACCAAAATGGTAGATGTAATCTCAGTCTTTTAAAAATATATTAAATTTACTTAAAAAGTATACCAACTGTTGTTTTCTCCCTGAGGTGATGGATTTAGGGGTGGCTTTGACATTTTTCTCTGTGCTTTCTTTATTTTTTAATTTTTCTACTCAGAAAAAAAAATTTTTGTTTTAATGTGGGGAAGAGAGAGAGGCAGGACCCGGTGGAAACCGCCGGCAACCTTGAAGTCCCCTGAGCCAGCCCAGCGCAGGAAAGCTGCGTGAGCCCCTGCGCGCTCCCAGAGGAAGCCAGTGTGCCCAGCCCTTCTGCTCCGGTTGCTCTTCTGAGGCCGAGTTTGAGCAAGCTGGGTGTTGGGGAGTTGGGCTTCAGGGACTTACCTCATTCCCCGCATTGGGTCCCAGATTCCCAGCCCCAGGTGAGCCCTGCCACAGAATCAGGTCCGCAGCAACAGAGCATCCAGACCTGGTGCCAGGGTTTGCCCGGCACCCCCAAGCTGAGAGCTTGTCTTCCACAAGAGGGGCCGAAATGTCACTTTGCCTTAGGTCTCGGCCATAGGCTCAGACGAGAGAACCTTTGCTCCCTGGCAGGGCTCACCGGCAACTGCCTCCCTTGTCCCGTGCGCCACCTGTGCCATAGGAGGCTGGCAGAGCACAGGGCCACACTCGCATGATCCGCGTGGGTTGGGGCTCCTGTAGATTTGTTGACCTCTGGGTCTACAGTCAGCTTCCCAGGCCCACCTCCAGTTCACCCAGGGACGGCCCAGCCTCCGCTTCCCCTCACTGGCACCTTTTGCCAAGGGACTGCTGAACTCCGTGTGCTCAGAAAGAAGCCCAGGCTTCAGGGTGAAGTTCAAATGACTGCCCCCACTCTGCTTTGGTTCCTCTCATTTGGGCTAGGAAAGAGGCAGCTCTTTGATCTGAATATGGCTGGAGTGGGGCTGTGTGGCCTCAGGCAGGTCACTCCAAGATGAACCTCAGCTTCCTCATGACTAAATGGGACAACTTCCCTCTGGCGCCAGCAGGAGCAACTTCCTGGTACGGCTGGCTGCCTTCCCTGGGCCCTGCCACAGCCTCGGTTCCCTTAGTCCCCACCTCACAGCCTGGGCTTCCCGCCTGGCACTGCCCAGTGATCCCCAGCAGGGGCGCCGTGGGCCCCCTCCCCTGCCCTCTAACCACCCGCCTGCACTCGAAGGCCCCGACTCCCCCCACCACCTCACCCTCCATGCCCAGGGTCCCCTCCACCACCCCTGCACCAGGCCTCTCCCCGGCCCGGGCCTTCACAGAGGACTCAAAAAGACCAATCCGGTGAAGCGGCAGCACTCACTTGGGCTAGTTAACCTCTTGTTTCTGTTCTTTTATGTCAGTGTGCCCCTCCCACTGTAAGTTTCCTTGGTCACTCAGCAGAGTTTGTTGAGGACAGACAACGTGCCAGGAATTGCTCCAGATGCAGGAGGCAGAGCGGGTGAGACAGACGAGTTTCTGGCCCACAGCAGCCTTGGACCGTCCGCAGGCAACCCCACCTGTTTTCCCTTTGGCTGAAAGGGCCCACAGCTTTGCGCCGGCAGAAATGTTTAGCAAAATATTAACAAGCAAGATGCCTCCCGATGTAAAAGGACCTTTCCTTCTAAAATCATATGGTCAAGAAGTATCTCAACGTCATCAGAGCCCTGGAGGGCCAGAGAAAGCTTATGAAAAAGGAATGTGGGTCCTGCTCGGTCCCTCCTTTCTGCCTGGAGTGCCCGCTGCCTAGACCCTGCCCTGGCCGCAGGCCCCCCGCCCTCTGTCTATCCCGTGAGCCAGGCCCGGGGATCTCCAGCCTCAGAGACCCTGCTTGGCAGTGATGAGCCGCTGTGCCAGGTGCCACCTTCTGCGCCTGTTGGTGGAGCCCGAGGAAGACGCTGGTAGGGAGGAGAAAGCACTCACGTGGATTGGGCTCATGGAAAGGAACCAATTATAGGCGTCACGACAGGCACTGCTTCTAGTGGGCGCCGTGTCCAGGAAGGACACCCAGTAACAGTGTGTGCCATCGTGATTTGCCCTGTCCCTCGCTGAGTGCCACAGGCTGGCTGGCCTCTCTCCAGTCAGACCGCTCCAGGCCCCCAGACGCAGAGGCCTGGGCCAGGTCTTGACTGCCCCTTACTGTGCGGCCTGGAAAGCCGTCCCCTCTTCTGTCTCTGGGAGTGTCCTAGGAGGAACACTTGTTCAGGACATGGGTGCTGGGGTGGGGGGTGCAGTATGGCATCTCCCACTGCCAAGGGGCATGTCCCAGCCCTGTGACCGGTCCCTGCTCCTGTTCCCAGGCCACCACCGCCCACACCTTCCACGCTGCTTTGTCTTCAGCAGACACCACCTGACCGAGAAAGGAGCCTGGAACAGACTTTGGAGTCGGTCGGATGGAGGGTAAACCGGCCCTTTGCCGTTTGTTCATGAGCTCTGTGACTTCGGCTGAGTTGGTGTGGTTCTCTGAGCCTTGTGTCTTTGTACGACATGGACAGTTTATGGCAGGACTTTTTCAAGTAGTGAATAGGAAACCCCAGCACAGCAGCAGGACGTGGTCAGGACCCATTCCGCCGCATCCTCGCGTGTCGCGTCCCCCGCAAAGAGCAGCGGTGGGGGCCCAGGGCATGCCCTGAGGACCACCGCTTGCTCTGCTCTTCCTTCAACATCTGCAAGGCAGGCTGTAGCCAAGAAGGGGTCCCTGGTAGCCCCCTGGCTGTGTAACCTGTTCCGCACCGACAGAGCAGGAGCAAGAGTAAACGCTGCCCCCGGTGGTGAGGACCAGTGAGAGGACAGCAGGAGCCGGAGCCCAGGAGCGGGACAGGAGGCACTGCGAGTCCCACCTCTGCTGCCTTCCCGCCCCCTTCCTCAGGAGCCGAGCCCAGCCAGGCCAAGGGCCGTCTAGTTATGTGTATCACATTCACTTAAAATACAAACTTTTTTAACATCTAAGATCTCTATTAATTGAAATGCGTAGGCCCACGAGCTGTTCTCCTGCATTAGCTCCCTGATATTGACTCAGTAGGAGCTCAGATGCACACTGGCTCACAGTGAGCTCTCAGCAGCTGTTGGTGTGGTGCATAGGAAGTCCCTTTCCCCCCATGGTCCTCGTGAAGAGGTTTCTAGAAGGCAGTATAGTCCCTTTCTCCCTTAGTAAGAAGGTGTGGTAACTTCCAGAATGATGTTTCTTATCTGTGAAGATCTGTAGCACCTTATTTTATTTTTTTATATAGTCCAGAAAGTATCTGGGTGTGTAGCCATGTAATATGAAAAATAGACATTTATTGAAGAAGATACAAGAAACATTGTACAGAGGACAACGACGCCTTCAAAGTAGGCACCTCGGGACCTCACACAGTTCTCCCAGCCGCCATCAGCTGCCCCGTCATATTTTCCTGAATCTCATCAACGATCTGAAATCTGTTCCCTTTCAAAGGTGATTTTAGTTTTGGGAAAAGCCAGACATCACAAGGTACCAAATCTGGGCTATAGAGAGGCTGAGTCACCTGGGTGATTTGATGTTTTGCCAAAAAAGTCTGCACAAGTGATGCATGAGCAGGTGTCGTGATGAAGCTGCCCATCACCAGTTGCCCATAGCTGCGACCTTCTGAATCATCCGAATAGTTCCTGCAGAGGAATGTTCAAGCTTAATGCAAAATTTGATAGAGCTTCATTGCTCTACAAACTCATTTTGAATGTGACGACCACACAGCATGCTCACTCAGTGGCATCTACCGACCCCCTCACTAGTACAGTGAAGTCGTCATTGTTCACACATGGGCATTCCAGTCTGCTCTCCTTGGCTGCCAGGTGACACTGATGTCATGCAAAGTGTTCTCATTAACAATAGTCAGACTTTTTCCTGACAGACCTCGTGTATATTCAAACTATGTGTATATATATTTAAAACTAGTATATATTCAAACTAACCCCACAGAATGCAGGTGTGGCAAGACCAGGAGGTCAGGAGGCCCCTACCCTGTGCCTAGGACATGCTCTCGGAGCCGGTTACTTTGATTTTCTAGAATCTCCTTTGTTTCTGTTTTGCCTCCCTTAGCCCCTTTCTCCTCAAAGCTGCGTACAGTGCCCAGTCCTCTTGACTGGGGTCTGGTTAGTGAAGCCCTCGTCTCCAGCTGGGTCTGGTTGTCCTGGTTGTCAGTCTCCGTTGCCCTAAGAGCTCATGAAGGCTTAGGAGCCCATGTTGGGGTTGTGGCAGGAGTTCGGGGAATTACTGCGGTGCCGCCCTGTTTGAGGTTCACTGTCTGGTTCAGGTCAGGTCCTCGCATGGGCGTCGTCAGATGGAGAAGGCCGGGCAGACGCCTGCCTCCCTCTGCCTTTCCCTGTCAGCACCCTGGGTTTGGGCCCGCAGTGACAGCAAGACCTCAGCGTGGTGACTCCTGGGCTCAGGGCTAATGTTGGAAC
>PVJI01022011.1:0-14138 GCA_004026765.1 Micronycteris hirsuta
ATTTTTTTTTTTTTTTTTTTTTTTTTTTTTTTTAGGTAGGCCTGTATCACTATGAACTTCCCTCTCAGGACTGCCTTCGGGACTCAGAACTGTGTCCCATAAGTTTTGGGTTGTTGTAAGTTCATTTTCATTTGTTTCAAGGAACTTTTTGATTTCTTCCCTAATCTCGTCCTTGACCCATTCATTGTTTAACAGCATGCTATTCAGTTTCCATGATTTTGAGTGTTTTGGGGTTTTATCCTTTGCGTTGGTTTCTAATTTCAGACTCTTGCGGTCAGAGAAAAAACTTGGTATGATTTCAATTTTCTTGAATTTGTTGAGGCTTGTTTTGTGTCCTATCATATGGTCTATTTTTGAAAATGTTCCATGTGCTATTGAAAAGAAAGTGTATTTAGCTTCTTTGGGGTGAAGGGCCCTATATATATCAATTAAGTCCATTTCTTCTAGGGCATTGTTCAGTGCCACAATGTCTTTGCTGATATTTCATTTGGAGGATCTTTCCATTTTTGATAGTGGGGTGTTAAAGTCCCCTACTATAATTGTGTTGCTATCAATATATGTCTTTCTTGAAGTCCTCCAAGATTTTCTTTATGTATTTGGGTGCTCCTGTGTTGGGTGTGTATAAATTTACAATATTTATGTCTTCTTGGTTGATTCTTCCCTTGAGTATTATAAAGTGTCCTTCTGGGTCTCTCTTTATGGTCCTTTTTTGGAAGTCTATTTTGTCTGACATGAGTATTGCTACCCCAGCTCTTTTTTCTGTCCATTTGCTTGGAAAACTTGTTTCCAACCCTTCACTTTCAGTCTGTGTAAGTCTTTTGTCCTGAGGTGGGTCTCTTGTAGGCAGCATATGTGTGGGTCATGGTTTCTTATCCATTCCTGTATTCTATGTCTTTTAATTGGAGCATTTAATCCTTTTACGTTTAAGGTTATTATTGATAGGTACTTATTCATTGCCATTTTTTTTTTGTACCTGTGTTCCTCACTCTCTCTCTTTCCCTTCTTTTCCTTAAATCAGTCCCTTTAGGATCTCTTGCAGACCTGATTTGGTGGAGGTGTATTCTTTTAGACTTCTTTTGTCTGGGAAGCTCCTTATTTGGCCATCTATCTTGATTGAGAGCCTTGCTGGGTAGAGTAGTCTTGGTTGCAGGCCTCTGGTTCTCATTACTTAGAATATTTCTTGCCATTCTGTTCTGGTTGGAGTGTTTCCATTGAGAAGTCAGCTGCTAACCTTATCAGAGCTCCCTTGTATGTTACTTCCTATTTCTGCCTTGCTGCCTTTAAGATTCTCTCTTTGTCTTGGAATTTTGCCATTTTAATGATGATGTGTCTTGAAGTGGGCCTGTTAGGGTTCCTTTTGTTTGGGATTCTCTGTATTTCCTGGATTTGTGTGGCTTTTTCTCTCATCAGATTAGGGAAGTTTTCCATCATTACTTTTTCAAACACACTTTCTATTCCTTGCCCTTCTTCTTCCCCTTCTGGTATCCCTGCTATACAAATATTGTTATGTTTCATGTTGTCCTGCATTTCCCTTACTATCTCTTCATTCTTTCTGAGCCTCTTTTCCTGTTCTTGCACTTTCTGGGTGCTTTTTTCAACCTTGTCCTCCAGCTCGCTGATCCGATCCTCTGCCTCATCGAGCCTGCTTTTGATTCCTTCTATTGTGTTCTTCAGTTCAGATATTATATTCTTCATTTCCTCTTGGCCCTTGTGAATAGTTTCTATTTCCTTTTTCATGCTGACATAGTTTTGAGTGAGTTCATTATAGTTTCCCTGTAGTTTCTGGTAGTTTTCTGTGAGTTCATCAAGCTTCTCGAGTTTCTTTAGCTGCCTGATAACATATGCTTTGAACTCAATATCTGATAGTTGACTTGCCTCTGTTTCATTTATCATTCTTTCTGGGGCTTCCTCCTTTCCTTTCATTCGGGGATTGTTTCTTTGTCTTCCCATTGTTTGTGGGATTCTACTTGCTAGCCTCTGATTCTTAAATTGATCTGTCAAGTTCTATGGAGCAGCGAAGCTAATTTGTGTCACTCTCTGTTTTTTGGGCTGACTCTTGTCTGGGTCCCACTCTATTCTCTTCACAATTCCAGGTTTTAATGTCTCACCTCTGGATAAAGAAGAGAGAGGAAGGGAGAAAAAGAAGGGAAAAAGAGCAAAAGAAAAGGAAAAAGAAAGATAAAGAAAAAATAATACTCAAATAACATAAAATAAAAAATCATAAAAAATAAGAAATAAAAAGAAGAGAAAACTAGGAATACCAAATGAAGGCAAGGTAGAAGGAGTTAAAAAATATAGAAGGACAGATAGGAAGAAGGTTGGGGAAAAACCAACAAAGAAACAAAGAGAAAACAAAAGAAAGAAAAAAAAAGACTTCTGTTGGCCGGCTTCAACATCGTCCGGTCAGGGCTGCAACAGGCTGGGAAGATATCAGACTTCCCCTGCTTTCTTCCTGGGCTGCACTCTCAGCTGCTGTCCTGCCTCCAGCCGAGTTGCTAGGAGTTCACAGCACCTCCTCTGGGCTGCCTGACCCCCACCCTGAGTCAGAGTTTGTGAGGTCTGTGTCTCCCCTCAGTGGGGTTCGATGGCGCTCCTCTGTTTTTCTCCCACGGAGGGAGTCTGCACCGCAGGTCTCCGATCACAGTGGCTGGGCTGTGTCTCAGGCCCTCCAGGAGTGAGCTCTATGCCCCTCTATTCATTGACCGCTTTTGTCTCTGGATTTGGCACTTGCAAACCTCTGGTCTGGGCGCCCGGTGGGGCACCACCCCCAGCCGCCCCTGACTGGCTTCGCTGGGTGTGCGCCTGGTCCCGGAGTTCCGGGCCTGGGTCTCCCGTTCAGTTCAATCTCCAATTCCTCCCACTGGGATTGCCGGCCTCTGCAGACCAGTCCCCACGTAGGCACCAACCTCCGGACTGCTGGGGATCAAGGCTATCCCAACAGACGCGCGTGCCTGCTTTGGCTACTCTCACACCCCAATCCAGTTCCCTCCCACGGATCCTGGAGCAAACTGGGAAGCTGCTGCGACTGGATCCGCAGACCTCCCGGCTCTCCGTGTGTCCCAAGGGACCCCTTCACTCCGAAGCAGACTCCCTACAGGCAGATCTTTCAGTTTTATGTGCAATCCTGGTCGCCAATCTTCCTGGAATACAGCTGGGTGTTCGCTCCGCTCCTCAGAAAATCAGCCAGATATCCCACCAGTGGGCTGGAAGAAGCCGATCCCGCTTCTTCCTACTCCGCTGCCATCTTTCCCCTCTCAGTTTTAACATTTTATTTTTAAATTAGTATAAGATAATGTTTTTATGTACTGTTCTATGGATTTTAACACATTTATAGATTTGTGTAACCACCACATAATCAGATACGGAATAGTTCCTTCACTTCTAAAACTCCCCTGGGCTCCCTCCTTGCAGTTATATCTTCTTTTTACCATAACCCCTATTCACCATCAATCTGTTCTCCATACTATAGCTTTACATATTCAAGACTGTTATATAGTCAAAATTATATTTATGTTTCCTTGTGAAATTGGCTTCCTTCACTCAGAATTATTCCTTTGACAGTTATTCTAATTGTTGTGTGTTTACATATGTATGTCAATAGTTTATTTTTTGCTGTTGTGTAGTATTCCATTGTATAGATATACTACAATTTGTCCATTTACCCTTTGAAGACCACTTGGAATGTTTCTAGTGTTAGAGATTACAAATACAGTTTCATAAATATTTGGAAACATGAATTTGTAGGAACATATTTTTCTGTTTCTTTAGGGTAAATTTTTTGCAGTAGAATTCCTGGGTTATGTTATAAATTCATGTTCAACTTTATATAAGCTGCCAAATTATTTTTCTCAATGGTTGTACCATTTTGCATTCCCACCAACAATAAATGAAAAGTTCATCTTCTCTACATTCTCACAAGGATTTGGTATTGTCATAATTATTAATTGTATGTATTTTAATATGTGTGTAGGACTATCTCATCATGATTTTAATTCACACTTACCTAATTACTAATAACGTAGAACATATTGTTGTATTTCCTCCTTGGTGAATTCTGCCTGTTAGTGTTTTGCCCATTTGTTAATTTGTTGTTTTTTTCTTACTGTGGAGTGTAACAAGTTCTTTATATATTCAGGATACAAGTCCTTTGTCATATATGTGATGCATTTCCTGTGACTTGCCTTTTTATTTTCTTAACAGTGTCTTTCTCAGAGCTAAAGCTTTTAATTTTAATGTAGTACAATTTAGCACTTTTTTTCTTTTCCCTTTGCCACAGCATGGATGGAAGTGGAGAGCATTATGCTAAGTGAAATAAGCCAGGTGGTGGAAGACAAATGCCATATGATCTCACCTTTAAGTGGAATCTATTAAACAAAACAAATAAGCAAGCAATATATAACCAGAGACATTGAAATTAAGAATGAACAGACAGTAACCAGAAGGGAGAT
Organism: Micronycteris hirsuta; assembly: GCA_004026765.1. Taxonomy (NCBI): domain Eukaryota; kingdom Metazoa; phylum Chordata; class Mammalia; order Chiroptera; family Phyllostomidae; genus Micronycteris; species Micronycteris hirsuta. The sequence goes on from PVJI01022011.1 coordinate 4,449, forward strand.
GGGAGGGGATAATGGGGGGTGAAGGGGGAAGGGTTTTTGGGAACAACTATAAAGGACACATGGACAAAACCAAGGGGAGGGTGAACTCAGGAGAGGGAGGTGGGGATGGCTGGTGTGGCGGGTCAGGTGGGGGGAAAAGGCAGACAACTGTACTTGAACAATAAAATTAAAGAATGTAACAGCAAAAAAGATTATTTATTTTTAGACAGAGGGGAAGAGAGGGAGAAAGAGAGAGAAACATCAATGTGTGGTTGTCTCTCACACGCCCCCTACTGGGGACTGGGTCAGCAACCCAGGCATATGCCCTGACTAATGGAACCAGTAACCTTTTGGTTCGCAGGCCGACACTCAACGGACTGAACTACACCAGCTAGGGCTAGAGCCTTATAATATTTTTTACTTTCTTAAGTGATGTGCTTTTTTATCTTGACTTTTCTTTATACTTCCTGGAGATGTTCAAGGAACACTCCAGTGGTGGTGAGCAAATATGTACTTGAGTCAAAGTTCTGAAATCTTATATCTGTGTCTTTTTTATATAATCTGTTTTTATATTGGATTGGCCAAAAACTTCATTTAGTTTTTTTTTTCAAGCAATGGCTCTAGTAGTGCTTAGTTTTCTTTAACTTCATTCAAAACAATTTTGTTATATTGTATCGTGACAGCTGTCTTATCAGCGTGCACTAAAAAAACCATCAAAGTTGGTGAATTTTTGTGCAGCCATTTTAATATTGAAGATGGAAGAAAATAGGTGACATTTTTGGCATATTCTGCCTTATTATTTCATGGATGATAGAAATGCAACTGAAATGAAAAAAAAAAGTTTTGTGCAGTGTATAGATGTGGCAGTGATTTCCACACGTGTGTAAACACACAGTCCTGAGAATTTACACGTTTTGAGCACAGCTCCGTGTGATTCCTGTGTGAGCAAGTGTGGATCATGTCTGTGGAATGGAAATTCTCTAATAGGAATTTGGCAAAGATGTATCTTAAAAAATTCTGGCTTGCTGTGCCCTGCATATTACTTTAACTTGGTCCTATCTGCCACCGGACCTGAATTTACATCATAATGCCCTGCTATGAGTAATCCTACCTGTTCTGCTTAATCCCATGAATAATCAATCCTATATAAATGTGTCTTAATGCCTCTAATAAAAGCCCCGGCTAAGCAACCCACGAGGTCTTTCTCCCCAAGATGGGGATGGTGGAGGAGACCCGTGGTCGCCGGATTCTCACCTCTAAGCGTGTCTCTGGGTAAGATTGATTCACGCGATCGGGGCGGTCCCCCCATGGATTTTGCAGGTCGAAATCCACGACATATAGAGAAGGTGCTGTGACTGATCAAACATGTCAAAAGTGGTTTGCAAAGTTTCTTGGTAATATTGACATTTTGGCCAAATAATTCTATGCTCTGGGGCTGTCTTATGTATTGGAAGATTCTTAGAAGCACCCCTAGCCTCTACCCATTAGAAGCCAATTGTGGGAAATAGCCGACATATTCCAAATATCCGAATCAATAAAGTCATTTGTGAAAATGAAAAATATGTCTTTTATTTTACGGGGAAAAAAAAAAAAACAACCCATACAGAATTTTTGGCCAACCCAATACTTGTCTGCTAGGTAGTAGGACCTAGAGTGTGAAGAAAAGTCTGACCTATTGGCCTGGTTGCTTTTCTCCTGTTTAGCTTGAGCTTTTCCTTCTTCCACAAAGCTCCCTATTCTACCTCACCCCCCCACACACCACCCCAAGGAATATCGCAGTTCATTCCTTTTACCAAAAAGTTGTCTTTCTGCCCATTTATCTTTATCTTTATGTTCCTTCCTTGTCTCTAATAAACACATCTTCCTCTGAGTGATAGGCAGGAATAATAGCTCAGTATCATTAGCAGCACTGCCCTTCTTATACCAGAAAATAAAAAAGCCAATGTCTAAATATAGAGTTGAAATTAGAAATTATTATTTTCAATTCTTGACTTACTCCATCATTTGGTTGCTGTGGGGACCTCAAGGAAATGCTTGACCTCTCAGTTTCCTTTGGCTCAATGAAGGCAATAATTCTTGTCTTGCCTTCCAGATGTAGGTGATTAATTAATGGTTGTGGAGTCTTTTGAAACTCAAAAAGGAAGCTGTAAAAGCTAATTATTCACAGTATTTGCATACATTTTTAAAGTAATTTACACAGGAAAATAAATAGTTTGGATGTTGAATAGAAAACCATGAAAATTAACAAAAATGTGTCCACAAATTTACAAGAAGATCCTGAAAGTGGGAGGAAGCTAATTACTTCTACCTCCTCCCCTGCCCCACCCTGAACATTTGTGCACTCTCTTCTAAGCTTTCTCGCAGACACCTTATATAATCCGTTGATTAGTGAAATGCACTTGAAGAGGAACAGTGCTTTGGAGCCAGAGAGGACTAGTTACATACCTAATTGCACCACTTTGCAGCCATGTGAACTAGAGCAAACGAATCTTTACATGTTTCACCTTTCTCTGCCTCAATTTCCTTATTTTGTACAATGGCAATGACTTTTACAACACATAACTGTCAATATTCATGTGTGCATGCTTGTGTTGATAATAGAGCATCAAGAGTTTAAAGGAATTTTAATTTCCTTCTACTTTTTGGAAAGGAGGTGCAAGGAGAGGTCATGTAGCAAAGCTGCATGTCAGCTTCTCTGGTGACACTTGCAACACACTTTAGTGCGAGGTAGAGCAGCTCAGGCTTAGTGCAAGCCTTGGTTTGGTGTTCCAGTATGACTTTCAACCACTTAAACATAAGTGCCTCACACCAGACCAAATCCCTTATTCTGAAATCAGACACAATATTAACTATGTTCTAAACAAAGGAGAGCACTATACTTGTATATCTGAAATGGAGATATTCATTGAGCTCCAGAAACTAAGACAATAAACATGAGGATCTCCCAGGAGACAGCATATCAGAGAAACACATGGTTTCTGAGATCACCTTTCTCACGATGCAGATAAATGATAGCAGTTTTCAAGATACCAAAGCCACATGAGTTGATGATGTGCACGTTTTAAAGACTTTTTAAAGCTACAGAGTCCTCGGGGTGGTTAATTATCCTTCAGCATATAATCTGAATCTTCTGAGAGAAGGGAGTGATTAAACTAAGCCTCTGTAATGCTGCTCTGTTCTCAGATAAGGGCTGAGCTCAGGGGAGTAGTTTTGTAGAATGTGATGTATAGCAGAGAAACATTTCATCTTATAATCACATTATATAAGAAAACAAATACATAATATCAACTAGGAAGAAAGGATTCCTTCAGTCATTTGTAAGGGAACTAATAAAAATATGACAACTTTTATGCATAATTTATTCATAACCATTATAAATCACTGTAACAATATTTTGTACTAAAAACAATGTTTTAAAATGTCAAATCCTGGGATCCAATCAATGGTAAGGTTTATTTTAGTGTTATATTGTAGGTATTTGTTATCAACATCCCCCAGCAGAGTGGTACATTTGTTACAGTTTGTGAACCTACACTGACACATCATTATCACCCAAACTCCCTAGTTTACATTAGGACTCTCTCTTGGTGTTGCACATTCTATGGCTTTGGATAAATGTATAATGACATGTATCCACCATTATAGTATCATATACAATAGAATCCTTTCACAGCTCTAAGTGTCCCCTGCATGTCCTCACCTAGTCATCCCTCCCCATTATTCTGACCCCTGTCAATCACTGATTTTTTACTGTGTCCATAGTTTTGCCTTTCTCATAATGTTATAGAGTTGTAATCATACAGTATGTAGCCTTTTAAGACTGGCTTCTTTCACATAGTAATAAGCACTTAAGGTCTTTCCAGGTCTTTTCAGGATTTGAGAGCTCATTTACTTGTCAGGGCTAAATAATATTCTATTATCTGCATGTACCAATCACAATAGATAATTCAACCAAGGATATCTTGGTTGCCTCCAAGTTTTAGCAAATATAAATAAAGTTGCTATAAGCATATATGTGCAGGTTTTCCCATGGACATAAGCAGTCAACTTCTTTGTGTAGACAACCAGGGAGCATGATTACTGGATCATACGGCAAGAGTATGTTTAGTTTACAAGAAGCCACTAAACTGTCTTTCAAAGTGGCTGTGCCATTTTGCCTTCCCACCAGTAATGAATGAGAGTTCCTGATGCTCCACATCCTCACCAGCGTATGGGTATTGTCAGTGGAATTTGAGTTCTGGATTTGGCCATTCTAATAGATGTGTATAATGATATCTTATTGTTTTAACTTGTATATCCCTGCGTGTAAAATGCAAAATTTTTCATATGCTTATTTGACATCTGTATATCTCTTTTGTTGAAGTGTCTGTTAAGGTCCTTGGCCCATTTTTTTAATTGGCTGTTTCCTTATTGCTTAGTTTTAAGTATTCTTCACATATTTCAGATAACAGTCCTTTATCAGCTATGTCTTTTGCAAAGACACATATTTTCTCCATCTGTGGCTTATCTTCCAATTCTCTTCACATTTGTTTTCACAGAGGAGAAGATTTTACTTTTAATTAAGTCTAATTTATTTATTATTTATTTTATGGATCTCATCTTTGGTGTTGTATTTTAAGAGTCATTGTCATACTCAAGGTTGTCCAGGTGCTTTCTTATGTTATCTTCTAGGAATTTTATAGTTTTGCATTTTGAATTTAGGTACATGACCTATGTTGAGTAAATTTGTGTTAATGGTGTAAAATGTCTCTGTGGTTAATGTCCAGGTTTAAGGAATTGTTGTTCCAACTTCTGACTTTTGACCATACACCTCATATTGGTCTTATTACCCATCTGTAATTATCATTCTATTTGAATTATTTCCATGATTGATTCTTACCTGGTACTTACCTCTTTACATTCTCATAAACCCTAGCTCAATGATATTCATGAACAACTATAATTTATATTGGATTTTTCATGATTTCATTAGTGGTTACCAATGGTGCTGGAAACACCAAGATAAATAAGATATATTCTCTGTTACCCAAACAATAAATACATACATATACATACAATTTCAACTAGTTATAAAGGTCATTGTAGAGAAGTGTACATAATATGTTAGGGCACAAAATTGTTCACATAACTTTCTAGGAAAATCATGGAAAACAGCAGAGCAGGGGTCATTTCAAGCAAAGGGAAGAACATAATGCAAATGCATTTGTTCTGCGGAGAACAGAGTGGTGAATCTGTGTGAGGATAGAGCTTAGAGATGTTGGCAAATATTGAAGTTAGAAAGTATGTTGGAAGAGATGAGGAAAACTTTTTAGGTCACTACTAATGAGTTTTGATTCTATCATATAGGAAATAGTTGTGCTGATAATATTGGAACTGGGGGCAAAGGCAAAGGGATTGAGATGTTTAAGCAGGTAGTGGCACAATCAGATATGTATTTTAGAAAAATAAATGAATGAATAAGCAAAAAAACAAATAAATAAATTACTTTCTAAAAGAGATAATTTCAGCCTTATATCCCTGCAGAATGTTCTATAGATTAGGGCACTATCTTTTTTATCACTCTCCATTTTTGTCATACAATAACCTGTATATGTGGCCCAGTTCTTGGAATTACGTGGTCATCTGTGTCATTGACAGATACCACAGACATGTAGATGTTCCATGCATAAGGGTTCAAGAAAAAACTATCCAGATGTGACTATTTTGATGTAGAGAATTGATATTTCATAGAGCAACAAGTCTATTGAAAGTGACTTAAAGAAATTAAATTTCAAAAAATGTGTGCACATCACATGGCCTCCATTATTAAATTCTATAGAGGAACCCAGCTGGACTCCTAACAGAAAAATGCAACATATTATTACCAACAGCTTTCTTAGGCATCGGCTTAGATGATTGCTGGCTACTAATCCTTTTTTTTTTAAGACGCTAGAATGGATCTGTGAATTGTAGATTAGGCATTTGACTTTGATATTAGTAAGAGTAGATAAGGAAAACCTCTAAAGAACAACTTGTTGAATATAAATTTTAAGACTTGCCACTACCTTTTCTACAAGAGAAAATTATGTCTAACACAAAAAGTTCTTGAAACACAGTAAATAAAACTACACTCCAAAGAAACAGTCAGGGAGTATATTCATATTTTCAATAAAAATTATAAAACTTTTTAAAAATGCACTTTAAAAAGCTTTAAAAAATGTGGCAATTATACTTGTTTCTATCTTTCCCTTGTTATTCACATGGCAAATCATTGTGAAAGGCAAAGTGCTGCACTTTATCTTGGAACAATTAAAATTTAGAAAATGATCCAAAAAAAGAATATCGTTAGATTTCTAAAGCAATATTGCTTGTAGGGTCCCAAACCCCTCATTACAATGTTATTAAGGCCCAAAGTGGAGAAATGATTTTCTCAATGCCATATGTTGCCGGAGACAATTCTCAATATCACATACCATCTACTAAATCCTGTTTTCCAGGCACTGTGCCGATATACTTTAAGGTATATATACTTTAAGGTATTTAAGGTATATATAATATTAAGGTATATTAACTCCTTCACACATATGGAATGAAGCCTTAAAACAGGATTATGTTGCCCAAGGTAGCAGAGTTTCTTTTTAATGTAGACACACGATCCAAACTTTGGTTTGTCTAACTTCAGGGCCTCTGCTTTTATTCATAATGATATATTTCTTGTCTAGACTAGATTACTATTATTCTTTCTCCTATACTCTCCCCCATGTTACCAGAAACTGATTCTAATAGTTGAATTATGACAAACAGTAACTAATTGAGTTTATATACTTAACCCTAAAACCACATATAGATTATGTGAAGAGGGTAACAAAAATCTGTAGACTGTGTTAAAAAAATCAAGCAATTCCTTTTTTGTGGTTGTGAGATCATTATGCCAGCAAAGTGTTTGCACCTTGCCTTTGAAGACATGGATAGATATAGAGCACATTATATCACAGTAATAACTGTATGGTTACCTAAGTGGCCTAACAGAAGGAAAGATGCAAACAGTCTATTAAATAGGCTGAACATGCTCTTTCTTGCCTTTTCAAACATTATGAACTCATCTCATAGTTTTCCAGTTATTTAGAGTTATAACAGCTCCTTTTATTATGTAATGCAATCAAGAGTAAATGACACATATAGCCCTGATTCAGTGTCAATATCTGTGCATATATTTACTAACCCCCTGCCCATTTTCCTTCTCCATCCTTTCTTCTATACAGCAGCTAGAGCAACCTTTTAACGATGCAAATCTGATCCTGTTACTCTCTATCTTAATACCTTTTCAACAGCTCCCTCATGTTCTCCAGTATGTAGTCCAGGTACCAGAGTTTAGTTATTACTGCCTTAAATATAACCCAAAACTTAGTGTCTTAAAAACACATGTTATTTTATATCATGATTTTGTATGTTGCTTGGGCAATTCTCCTGTAGGTCTAACCTGGGTTCATTCATATGGCTGCACTCAGCTGGCAGAGCAACTTGAGGCTGAGCTCAACTCAAAAGACTGGGATCTCTTGAATTTATTCCTTATGATTTTTTATCCTTAAGAAAGCTAGACCTGAAACTGGGTCAAAATCAATGTTACTGGAGCCTGTATGGCTGTGAATGAGACATAAAAAAGAAAAGATGTACCTACAGAGGTACATGCCTATGAGATAAGATAGTGGTTCTCAAACAAAGTTGAATATGCTTTAGAATGATCAAGAGGGTTTGATAAACTGCACACTGATGATCTCCACCTTCAGAGTTTCTTATTCAGTGAAAATGGGTGGGGTCAAGAGTTTCTATGTCTAACAAGTTCCTCGGTGAGTCTGATGTAGTTAGTTTGGGTGACAATACTTCATGAACCTCTGAGCTAAGACATAGAAGCTCCAGGCTTCTATGAGTGTAAAGCTAGCAAACTACATTTTCCTAAAGAACTGCGGCAGAAGTGCTTTAACTTCGACACCATTGCAGAAGCTGGAACAGAAGACTTTAAACATGACCCTTAGACCTTTCCTCCTATAATTATTTCTGTGTTTCCAACACCTATCCTGATGATCCCTAGTAGCTGATCAGGAAATATTTGTTAAACTGACCTACATGTTATAGCTACCCTAATAAGGACTCGTAAGTAGCTACCCTATGACTGTGTTATAGCTACCCTATGACTCGTAAGTAATGATATCCATAATAGAGAGGGTAATAGGAGGAAGAAAGGAAAGGATGCTAATTAGGAGGAATAAGCAAAACAATTTGTGTGTATGTGTACACATATTTTGAATATTTTGAGTGGTTCAGAAGGGTTTGATAAGATAGGAACTTCAAGAAACCTACAGGGTTTGTTTGTTAACACTGGGTACCTTAAATAGAATCACTGTAATACACATGGAAGTCAGAAACTTCCCTGAGAGCTTGTTCACTATCTCTTGGTAGTGGCCTCCCTGAGAAAACCCAGTTGTAATAATTTATGCCACTATAGGTATTGGTTAGAGTGAATGTTTGCTTCTCCCTTTCCTTAACATCATTCTATTGCAGGAGTGGAGTTTTATTCTCCAGTTTGTTTATTGGATTTGTTCTGTCATGAAAGGTCAGAAAGTAAACTAGTTTCAAATGTCAATAGGTGTTTAAAATATTTCATTTCAGCAAGAGTTTTTCACCTGATCTTAACTATCAAATACTGAGCTTTGCAAAAGCTAACTATTTTGCTGTGCTGAAGGCATATCAACTCCCCTGGGCTTTTACACTCTCATTGATCAGTTTAGTAGATCAGGCTATAGAAGAATTAATTAAAGAACTGAGAGCTGTTAGGAAAACAACTGTGCATTGTGCATTTATGAATGATATTGTGGGTGTGAACAGATAGTTAAGGTTCACTGTAATTCAAGGTGCACCTTGACCATCTATGGGATAATTTAATACATCTGGAGACCCTTATCCTAAGATTCGGGGCTTCAAATTCAAATGCCTTAAACTTTGATATTCATACTCATACCAATGGTTAATGGATAAGAAAATGCATGTTTGTCCTTTTTTCCCTGGTAATACCTGTTTTTAACTTAATTAACCTTTATTTCCTATTGACATATATATCGTTGCTAGTTTAATTGGGAATACTTATTAACTGGCAACTCTATTACTGTCATTCTTTTTTTAGATTTTTTATTTGTATTTTTTATTTTTATTTTTCTTAATTGTTCAAGTACAGTTTTCTGCCTTTTCTTCCCACCACAGCCCAACCTCCCAGACAACCCACCTCCCTCTCGCCTCCACTCCCCCCGTTGTTGTCCATGTGTCCTCTATAATTGCTCCTGCAAACCCTTCACCCTTTCCCCCTAAAATTCCCTCCCTTCTCCCCTCTGGCCACCATCAGCTTGCTCTAAATTTCAGTGTCTTTGGTTATATTTTGCTCGTTTGTTTGTTTTGTTGAGTAGGTTCCTGTTAAAGGTGAGATCATATGGTATTTGTCTTTCACTGTCTGGCTTATTTCACTTAGCATAATGCTTTCCAGTTCCATCCATGCTGTCCCAAAGGGTAGGAGCTCCTTCCTTCTTTCTGCTGCATAGAGTTCCATTGTGTAAGTGTACCATAGTTTTTTGATCCATTCATTTACTTATGGGCACCTAGGTTGCTTCCAGTACTTGTCTAATGTAAATTGTGCTGCTGTGAACATTGGAGTGCATAGGTTCTTTTGGATCGGTGTTTCAGAGT